>QQSS02035443.1:0-18796 GCA_003687565.2 Craspedacusta sowerbii | reverse complement strand
TACATACATACATACATACATACATACATACATACATACATACATACATACATACATATATACATACATACATAAATTCAAGGACAATTGCCACAACTTCGCATCAGCCCGCTAACTATATTTTTTGCTTCAGTTTCAGTTTTGCCGGATTCCATGGCACCCTCTGTGTGGGACCTTTAAAGATAATGAATATTACTTGAAGAAAGAAACCAATATGCCTTGACACGATTCCTGTGCCCGTATGGACTATGCAGTTATTTTTGTAACCTTTGTTGGGAAGGCACTGAGCTATGTAAAATTTTCGGGCAAGATTTTGTCTATGAAGTGACGATCATTTTTAGAGCTTGCGACAGAGTTATGGATTGGGTCCAAAAATGGTTTTCAAGCCGGGGAAAAATGGTGTAATCTTTGATTGATATAACTTTTTCTGAAGAAATTGCTCTTAAGAAATTTGCAGGACTATATGTTGTTTAAAATGCTTTTGAGACCAGGAATTAGGCAAATTTCATGGGAGAAAATGATTGCATTTTCAAAGATGAACTCCTAACAGGCTCTCCACATTATTCCTATTGATTGTATTTGTAAGGTCAAGTCGATTAGCACTTGCTCTTGTTGTCACTAATACTGGGTCATCGTGCTATAGAAATGTGCGCGGCAGTATTTCGATTTATAACTCTTTAGTTTTCATAAGCCTCGGTGTAAACGATTAATAACTACTGTTCAATTCCATCAAGTTACTCCTAACGCGTTCCTCTTATCTTTGTATAGTCTACTCTACCTGTGGTAAGCCACCCCAGTGATGTTGCAAAAGTACAGAGAATAGCTAACAGAGTAATCAACAAACGGCTTACAAGTGCACTCGCTCGAGACCATGATTAAGACTTACGCATACGCTTGCACGTGTTTCTTCCATCTCCCTATTCATTCATCAGTGAAATCTCGATGCTACTTTTAAATATTACCTTTTTCTCGCAAACGATTGGATACGATGTTTACCCCTTCACACGAGAACAGTGGCCTTCTAGCCATATGCCGACAGCCCTCTCGGAAGCCCGGTATTGTCCTGTGCAGCCCACGCCTTCAGTTTGAATCGCATGCTGCGCTGTCCACCACGTACACTCCAGTCTTAGCATGCTGCAGCAGGTAGCCACCGTGTGTTCACTTGTTACAGGGGCCACTGGTTAGATGAATCTTTCCGGCATGTCCTTATCCACAGAAAATGTTTGCTATCATTTTCTTATGAGTAACCGTTCCTTTTGCAAGCAATAAGCCAAGGCGAAACGATGTTCGGAATTTGCAAAGTTCGCAGGATCGACTCTCACCGTCAAGGCAACAACCATGTACACACAAGCGACGTGGATTCTGGCGAGTTCAACAACTATTTTTGACACGTTCATGTAACCAACGAACGCAAGCGTCACTGTCGATCAGTCGCGCTCCTAACTGTATCAGTCACCAAACTTAAATTTGATCATCAAACGGTAGAACGAACTCCATCAACTGAAGGTTCCAACGAGTTTGTCCTGCTATGACTGTAAAGAAGTTTTTGATGATCGCTTAAAAACCTACTAAGCATTTCGTAATAGCAAGCAATTTTTATAACTAAAGAAAAGAACAAAAAAAAATTCCATCTCTCCATGCTACGAATCAAATCGTTCAGTTTATTGGTAAATGGTTTAGTGCTGCAAAAGTTGCAAAGACAAATAACATTGGCTTGCGTGTTCGCAATATATCGCACAATTATAAAGTGGGTTTATAAATGATTGTCAGAGACCTGTGGCTGCAGTCTTAACTGGTCAAGCAACTGCTTGGAGTCCCATTAAGAACTCGAAACCCCAGGAGACCTTGAGTGACCCTCTCACGAGAACATAAGCTCTCAAGTAAAAAGTTGCAATTATGGAGAGGTTTGTAAATAATCGCATGAGTAGCGTGGGTGTCATGTTGTTACGGTTGTCGCGGAGGAATTATGAAGTTAATCCTGAACCGAAAGCAAAGCTATATAACTGTATACAACTGTAAACTGGTTGAGAGGCTTGCCTATACTAGAAAGGCCAACAAGCGAACAAAAGAGCAGCTCCTGCAACAAACTGCATAAAACAAGCTGTTGCAGGGGTACATTCGAAAGAACGACAATAATTACCCATAGAAAATGCATAAATACACTTATATCATGGCTGAGCACGGTCATGCGTTGCACATCAGCAGACTGCAAACAGATTACACGATGTCAAGCGAGGCCGCGGTGTCCTAAAAGTTTTGGACCTTTCATGCTAATTAAGATCAATGTTCAAACGCAAAAACCCTCGGATACCAAAGAAGGCGAATTTGTGTAATATTGAGTTGCCGTCGCGTAAAGAGTTGTAAAGCGACAAGTATAAAGCGACATGATAGCTCAAGATCTGCAATCATTCAATAGCTACGTAGGGTTGGTGAGTTACCACCGTCTAAAGGGTGACACATGTTAAAATGTGAATAGTTCCCAACAAGACAAATTTCATTTTGATGGTCAGAAGGGTAAACGAGTCTGCATGAAGGTCGCATAAATGCAACACATACGGTCAAGATCTGAAGACTTGCAGGGTTTCAGCTTTGACATGGCTTTTTCTACCTGCTGGTATGTTGGCGGAGCATTGAAAAAAGCCTCAAAGTAACTCGCGCACGTCTCCCGCAAGGAGTTCTTGTCAGCATGGACATGGCCATCTATTTCACAACACAAAAATATTATTAGAGTTATAGTTTTCATAGTTATATTGCCTTACGTTGGCCTGGCCCTCGGCAGCACCGTAACTTTCAGCGTTGCCCAGAGTTGATTCGGTTATCGAATTTTGCCTCAACTGACGGGATTGGGATTACCTTTCCAGTTGATATTCAGAATGTGGCTTAGACACTTGGTCTCGAGCTCATTCAGAATGCGATCTTCCTTTACCTTAATGGTCCAGGTCTTACAGCCGTAGGTGAACGTTGGCATAAGGCTAGCGCAAGAAACCAAACCCGCTTTCTCTTTAGCAAAACCCGGGTTTTACTTCAGAGTTTCTGGTCGAGCTTCCAGAAGCGGAGACAGGAATTCTGATTCGCCGTTAGACCTATGCCGAGCACGAGCCGTCACTAGTTATCTGGCTGCCCGCATAGATGAAAGAATCGACCAGCTCAATCCTTGCATCGCCAAGTTAACCACAGCGTTGTCGAAGGTCAAACTGATATACAAATATACCTTCTTTTTCCCGGCATTAATGTTCAGAATAAACAGTGGACTATTAGCTGCACTTCGAGATAGAGAGTCGCTCATGAACGCCGCGATGCCTGCCAGCGTTGCATGGTCGTCGGCGTTGTCTAAATCATACGGTAAGGGAATCGCGCAGATGCAACCACGAGTACAATGGATCACCTCCATCGTCAGGAGCCAGTGCAGCAAGCGCCGCAGACCGCTTATGAAATTCCAGCGCGAAACGATGTGGGATCGGGATCCTTCAGGCGGACAGTATAAAAGCAGACGAGAAGCTTTCATAAACCTCGACATACGTTTCATCGATGAACCGAACCGAGCCCTGCGCCCCTGAACGCCCGAAAATCAATGAAGGAAGATACAAGACAATAGTCGAGAGATTGATTGAGGAAGAAACTGCCACACCGGTTAGTTATAAACCCAAAATCAACAAAACTCGCACAAACGGAAAAAAAACTTACTTAAAAAAATCTAAGCGACATAAGGAACAGCAGTGGCTACACTTAAATTCAAACAAAATAAATTGAATACGAAAGATCGCTAGATCCGGTGCTACTTAAAGTGGATTACCAGATAATCTTGTAACAAGCACAGCAACAGAATAACGCTCAGTAAGCGAAGAGAGATTCACAACAACTTTTAACAAACACAGAATCTGTAAAATATGCTACTAGCACCTAACGCTCACATAGCAAACTTCTGGATCGAAGGAATGATCATACACAACTTTCCCAAATATATGTGATGACCTTGTTGGTGGCTTGCAGACGTCTTTAACTGCAACAGTAAATAAGCGTCCATTATAAACGGGAAACACATATTCAAACAAAAAAAAGATCAATGTAAAATAAATCTCGCACAAAAAACGTTATAAAATAACTCCATGGCGTAACAAACAACTCAGGTAGTCCAAGATACCTCGTTTAAGATAGACACGATGCTAACAAATGCTTGTTGGGAAGGAAACCTTCCACATGGAGCACGGCAGTCGGCTGCGTAGAATTTTATAAGAAGTCTAGCTTAAGACAAGGCTAATTCCATGGTAAATGTAGTCGCCCATTCCAACATACTTCGTTTCTTCTCCGCTGAGCAAACCAAGCCAAGCGGGAAGGTTATTCAGTGAGGAGGTGGTTTGCACACAGACACCCTATTTCTGACTGCTTGGGAAATCGCTAGCGACAGGGTTGTTCATCACCAAGGCCTAGTCATTTCTGAAAATAACGGAGGGTCAGTGAGCGGATGAAATATCCCGGTGCCTTGCACCTTTGTGCAGAGCCTCTGCATTCGTCTTGTGGGAGAAGCTTTCTGCCTTTTGACAGCAGTCACTCGACCCAATCAGAGTTCTCGCGATGGCTTCAGTAAATACACAACAAGCACAATCCTTAGTGTGATTTATCAAGAAGCATGAACAAGCACTCGACGGCTTAAATTAAGTTTCCATTTAACATGCTTTCTGCTGTAAAGGACAGCGGCGAATGAAGAATATTAAGCTCAGTAAGGAAATCATTGTCCGCAATTTCGCTAGGCATTATTGTCAAGGTGCATCGACAAAGCGTTTAAATTTAGTTGCCTTGCCAGTCCAAGTAGCACGCCTTCACACTGATATTCTGAAAGACATGCTAGGGTACGACGAAGACTATCGAGCAGGATTCAGAGACGCTAAAGAATAGCATACACGTAAAATCTTTGTTCCAATCACACAAAAAAAAAACAGATAAAAAGTTTATTTGAGAGCGAATGAATCTCCATTAAAAAAAGAATCTCCTTTAGTACGCAGAGACCACAAACATGGATAGTCGTTAACTTCGGAGGAACAGCATTAACATGGGAAATAAGATTATGTAAAAAATAATTGCAAATACTTATTTAACCAGACACGACTACGGATTGTCGTCACGTCATTTTCACAGGGTAGTTGATTAAAGAATACTACAGAGTTACCACTAGTCTGCAGCGTTCAGATAACGGATCAAAGATTACCTGAACGATGACTTATAATACGTAATTCAACTGTATAAAGCAAAGTTTTGAATTGTGTCCCCCTGCCATTTTGGTGCAGTACACATGAAGGCGATGATAGAAATAGATTAGGCAACCAGTGCAACACTATGGCAGGTTTACAGAAATATTTTAATCGAATGTCTTCCAATAAATCAGAAATTTGAACAATCGTTTGGTTGTCTCCTTTTACGTCCGTTCTGCGCTTGCAGGAAAAGGACAGCGCCTCGTTTAAACCAAGGATTTTTTTTGTTGGCTCGGGATATGATGTGATCCAATTCCTCGCAGACATGAAATTATTTAAAGTCGTTTTTACTCGTAAGCTCTAGTGTTTAATCCTTGATCATGAACCACTAAGCAGTCGGGTACTAGAAAATCGTATAAAAACTAGTTTGAGCCTAACTCTGGCCAAACTTTCACATGCATATACCTAAGAATGCTCGAGTATATCAGAATGCTTTTTGAATGAATTTGAATTTGAATGAATTTCAGAATGAATTTTAACTTCTCAACGCTTTGCTTAGTTATTTTGGTCTTGCCTATTGAAACCTTGCCATGAAAAGCACTCGTTCAAATAGATCCTTTTGTTTCCAATACGCAGGGACACATAAAAATTGTTAATAGGACCAAGTTACTTCAAAAATTATAGCTCATGGACGGCTTACTGCAACTAAGGACGTATCACCATGCTTGCTTACTTTGCAAAATCTAGTTGGTCTAGCAGGCTTGCAATATGGCTGAATATACTGAATAATGGGGCTGTGGCCATGACATCTAAGGGCATAGATGAGTCAGCAACCAATTTTACTCACTGTTATTTTTTAAGAAAATAACAAAAGATTGAAGTTCTCTTGCATGTGACTATTTATTGCTATTATTTACTCATATATTTGTTCATTAATTTATTAAGATATTTATTTATTTCCCTTTAAAAACAACAAATACTTTAATTGCCGATAGGCTTCTGTGCTTGCAGATCGTCAAATTTACCAGCGTTCACAAGAGGACTAATTCAAAAGAATGATTTATTCCTTACAAAAATACTCCGACAATGATGGCTGCCATGCTGTTGGGTTGCTCTTGGAAACGCAAAAACAATGAGTGGCCAAATCAAAGGTCACCCTCCGAGTCAGCTACGGAGAGCGCTGTTCGCCAATGGTCTCCGTAGAGCCCTCACCCGTTAGTGTGTTAACGCATGACATCATTCAGCGCAACAGGAAACCAGCTTTTAAGTTATTAAAGCTTTCAAATTCCATCGCCGCCATCTTGTTGTGACTTTGTGTATAGGTTGGTGTACATACACTATGAACATTGTTGTACTTTTGACTTGAACGCGGAAAATGGCAAAATTGACGAGAACATACCTAAAAGGGGTTTGAGGGAAGTAAGGGCATAAATATCGCATTGAAAAAGAGCTTCCATTTCCACAAACCACAGAGTTGTGACCAGTCCAATAAATGGGTGCACTTAAGCTGCAGCTAACAAACTAGCTGTGTTTATAAGAGATGTTCTCTTTCAGTTCTCTCAACGAGACTGGGCTCTGTGTGTTTCTAAACAAAGGAGTAATTATCCTCCCACCAACACTTCAATTTGGTGATCATCAGCCTGATGTGATGTAAACACTCACTATGATATGGAAATTTCGTCAGGATAAAAATTACGAGCAAACTCTTACTTGCAAATAGCTGTCTCGAGATGAGTTTTCGCTCAAAAAATTCAATCCAAGTTCCCACCCACAGACATTGCGTACATGAGGTGTAGTGGCTGAGATCAGTAAGTAGGTATTGGCTAGACGCAACCACCTCAACAAGATAAGAACAAAGCAACATTTCGTCAAGTTTATAACCAACATAGAGCCCAACAGCAATAATGAAAATATAAAGTCCACCTCTAGTACCACATAGCTTAAAACATTTTACCAGGATATACAATTTTAACAACAGCACAAAAGGAGGACAGACAAATAAAAGAACGCATCATGGTCATATATATAGGACAAAAAATAACTAAAAAACCAATATGATAGTGATTTACTATCAAAATATAATAGCACCCAACTTTTGAATCAACAAAAACATGCTCGAAAGTGAAAAATATCATATATGATCTTTTTATATACTTTACTATGTACGAATTATCTTGAACATCCTTGCACGACGAACACGCTTGTCAACAATGTATTTATGAGCCCTGCCTAACCTAGCCCAAAAATACGCAGTGCGCCTGATCTTACCTTGAACATCTGAAGTCCGGCAAAAAAACCGAGAAGTTTAAGTATTGCAACACTCAGTTTTCGGCTGGGCACGTATCTCACGCAAAGAGTTTTTAATGAAAAACTCATTTCCGAGCACGAGCATGAATCAACTGTATGCTGCCTTAAGCAAGTCTGGCTGCGTAGAGTATACCTGGCAAGCCAATATGCTTTTCGCGCCTTCTTCCTTGCCAGCACGCGCCAAGGCAAACACGCTGATCTGTTTTCGCCGAACTCATCAACATCCGCATATTACCAGGCTTTTATGATCTCCATATTGAGTTGATTTACTTTAAACATACGTTGATTTGACTCAACCCTTATTCCGAACCGGCTTGCTATATAGGCTACATCAATGGACTGAGTCGCAGGTATATTTGCTCTTGTCTAACAGATTTGGATGCCAGTACATAGTGATACTTTTCAACAGAGGGGAAAACTCGTTCAACCTGTACGAGCGGGATTTCCATGCACAGCCATGTAGGCGGAAGCGGGTCTGTACACGGGTTTTATTTTAGTCATTCGTGGAATCACTAATTTCTGAATGCATTTTCGTAAGTAATTGTGGTATAAGATCCCCCTTTGTGACGCTGCAGGACATGTGGTGCAACTGCTACGTGTGATCCAGCATGACCCAACGCGGCGGTTGTTGCGCAGATGAAGATTTCGAAAGTGGGAGATCCCCTGCTGTTATGCAAATGAGATTGCCAATGAAGGTCAAAATCTGTGAACTGCTTTTTACCTCTAGAAAGCTACTGACGCGTTTCCTGTCTTCTTCCAGTATGGCCACAACCCACATCATCAAGTAGTATGCTAGGGTTTTCGATCAGGAGCACAGATTATGCTTCAATTTTGTTGGTTGAAACTGTGGAAGACTGTAAATCCCCTTGAATAACCTCTCCCCGAATAACCTCCCACAAAATCTAAAATCGCAGTTGTAAATGTTGCACAAGTCCCTTAAAAATTAATGGAAACTCTTCAAAAACAGGACTTGCCTTGTTCACAAAGTTTTTCCTGCTCGTGCTTATGACGAGATACATTTGTTTGTTTTTGCAGCGGTAGATATTAGCTTTCGCGTATCTTTAACGAATACGCAACCCATCAAGCTACGTTTAGAGACATGACCAGACAATTTTAAGGAGGTAATATTCTATTCGCGTTAACACGTAGGCAACAATCAGGTTGATTTTTTATGCCTCTGCAGCTGCCACTAGACTTAAGGAGTAGCCTTACACTCAAGCGTCATACCCACTTGACCTCTGCAGATCACAGCATAGAAAACAGGTAGAAACTGTCATAAATAAAAAGGCATATGGAGTTCCGTCTGACTTACTAAATTCGCAAGCTTAGATAACATTTGAAAGCATTTACTGGGAGATGATTTTTTAGAAATTCTGTTGGCTAATTTTCATGACTTTGGTGCACTCCACTACTGTAAATTGAAACTGCTGCTTGTGGTCAATTATTGTTTCCCTCCATCACAATGCTCGTAACCGTGCCAAGATTCCCTTTGCTGACTTAACCTCATCAACCGACCAGCGTAATGGAAAGATGTTGGCTCAGCTTAGCTATTTTTATGGTCAACCTAATACATAGATTACAAATACAAAATAACAAAACCCAATAGGCACGTCATGCTTAGGCACTTTCAGCAGCTTTTTTTCTCGTCAAGTGATTCAACAAATTAATTTACGGGTTTAACATTTATTAAGAAAGCGATGAGCGTAAATTACATTTGAGACCAGCGGCTGAGCTCTTGCAGACACGAGTAAGATCAGATCGCGCGATCGGGCTTTTAAGCGGCATGCTTGCATCTACGGACACTGAATATCGAACCTTAATTTCCTGTGGAGAGATTTCTAAACCTGCACAGCATGGCCTCCCAAACGAGCTTATTTTGCAACAGGTGCTCATCGCGTTACGTCGTGCGGAACAAGTGAACTAGACTGTCGCTGGCGCTAGTATTTGTAAACCTCAGTACACATGACATTACCAATTGTCACATCACATTATGCAAAGCAAATGCGGCATTGCAGGCGCTCTTTCAAACCATTTTGAGGGACGAAATGCAAATTGTTCTTCGTAAACGACGAGCGAAGACCGCTGTAAGTTGTGAAGACTGGCGAGCGCTGGGAGCCATAGCCATGCCGCCATGTATACCAAGTACTTAAGGATCGCGCTGGGAGCGGTACAAGCCTCTTCAGGTGTGCTAATTTCTGCCTTTCAACATTCTCGCACAGCATGTAAGCTTCAGCTGATTTTATTGATCTGACTAGGAACCTTTTTTTTAATCAAAAGTTAATACAACAGAAGTTTCAGAATTTAGGCACAATTGTTGAGGGATGGGTTGGGATGGTCCGCAGGGTAATCAAGAATCCGGAACAAGATTACCAAGCCAATGCATTGAAGATAGCGCGGATCAGAGTACACGCGCAGGACCCTGGCGCGGACATGCACGTCATGACTACCGTATAAAAATCCCCCCCCCCCCCCCCAAGTTAGACAGACTAAAAACGAGACTCCACGAGGCAACTGCAGATTCGCGTTATTGTTCACACGCATGTGCGTCGAAAAGGAAAACAAATCTGAGAAAATAAATATTATGCCACATGAAAAAAGGAGCCACGGCCTTGTACAACTATGATCCTTTAGTTCAGAATAAATACAATAATGATGATAAAAGCTAAAGGTTTCATTTATCATAATAGGGGCTCCAGTAATCCCGAAACGTCAGCCATGAGTAAAACATGGCAAACAGTTCCGTCGCAACCAACAACAAAATAAAATGCAACGACTCCGGTTTGAAGAACGCGAGAGCAACGAGCACGAGGCCTTGTCGAAACGCGGGAGCAACGAGCTTAAGATTATAGCAAAACGAGGGGAGACGAGCACAAGGCTATAGCGAAAACCAGAACGATGCATCTTAGGAAGACCTTATTATAATAGAAACACTGAGCTTTGGAAATCAACCAATGTGACAGCAAAGTGCTCAAGAAATACCCGAGTCTTGACTTCAACTGATTCAAAATGCATACTGCTTCGTCATGAAAGACTTGCCTGCGCAAAAACCGGCGATTTGAAAAACGCGCTAAGACATGCTCGGACAGAATGTTCAAAATAAAGCACAGCCATGAACTACGTCCTTCGATCGAGGGAAAAGGAGTAAGAAAGCTTGCAGAGAAGACGGGGCAAACGAGAAAATAAAAATTAGTACGCACAGTCTATAATGTTTGAAAAGTTACTTACTTCATAAGAACGACATCGCGTTTGAATATAAATAAACCCAAGAGTAGACAGCTACCCAATCTTCGCAAGCGAGGAAATCGATTTAAAACCATGACACAAAATAAACCCGAATCAATAAGTCGCTTTGAATCTTACCTGCTGGAAAATTAGATATTTAAAACTATAAATTTCCACAAAAGAGAAGGCCTCGAAATTAAACAAAACATATACACACCAAAGATTAAAAAAAAGAACGGGGCTAGGTTGGAGGGATAGGTCTGTCTACATCCATAACATACTTATAAACTTGGAACGCGTGCCCTTCGCAATTCCTGAGCTTAATAAATTGGAATACTTAGATTAGGATTATTGAACGGCTTGCTTTACTGCTTCTCGCCTTGTAACTGGTCCTTCAACAACGTACGACCACGGGTGTTCCCGGCGTCCGTACTGCAGAGAAACACCAAAAAAAAAAACACAAGCATTATTAAATATCTGCTCACTGCGTTAACATCCATGTAAGACTAAAATCATAACTTAATTTAACAACAACATCAGCAACCGAAACACCAACAAAAAGAAAAACAATTTATTTTCCAAAAAAAAACATCGTACCGAAAAGAATCATAATTATTATTTCTCAAGCGCATAGTAATAAAGACTGCAAATAAAACGAGAACTTCACACTCCCAGTCAGCTATTACATGTAATTTCTTTTTATTTCGTGTTTCCAGGCTATGACCGACAAACTAAAGCAAGACTGGCTTGAGCCTCTAGCAAGCGAAGCTGATCCTGTCTACACCGACACGAATTTCGCATACCCTGCGTGTCACCTTAACAAAAAAACGATATCCTTCCAGCTAAAATATCGTAGTGTCGCCTTAACAAAATACGATTTTCCGTCCGATCCGAAAAACCAAAATAACATACCTGAATGTCAGTTAGTTCTTTGTAAAACCGCTGCGCAAGTTTGAAACCACCTTTTTCAGCGGATGGAATGCGGATGCGCTATAAAACATGTAATACAGATAAATATGGGATAATAGTAAAATGAATAAATTGTACACACAAGATACAAAAAAAGAAAAAAAGAATACACTGTTGATTTCAGATGGCGTAAAAAAGGAGGAAACATGTACTACGAGGATAACGTACCTCGTCTTTGTACAAAATTTGCTCAACTGGACACACCACGCACGCGGTGCCAGCTCCAAAAATCTCTTTGATCTGCAAATAGCAACGGCGCGAAATTTGCTTAACCGAGAGGGCAACAGTCAAGAAACTAAAGCATCGTAAAAGCTGAATAATTACAGCCCCTGCAGCGCTCGTCGACTTGGACTGACTTACAAGATCGAGAAAGCTTAACTGAGACTCAAAGGCCCTAGCACCTATTAAATATAGCAGCGCGAAACCAGGCGAAAAACGCAAAAAATAAGCGGAAAGTACAATATCAAGGTAAGGAACATAACTACAGCAAAGATGGTTAGCAAATGCAACGCAAATCCAAATTAACTACTTAAGCAAATAAGATGCCCTTCACGTTGCTGCTAACCTAGCAGGAAAGGCAAACATCTTACCCTTCCTTCCTTCACCCCCCGTGCAATATCGTGAATGGTGAACGTCCTCTCGGAGACTTTGAACTCGTTCTAGAAAAATGTACAATATATAAGTGTGAATATAAATCAACAACAAGGTGGACAAGAACACGCGGGAAAACCATAACTAAAGTAACTATAAACTCAGGCCAAATGAATACATCAACAAATTCGAAAAATATTAACGCCTGGGCACGTAATTAGTTACTCAAGAGCTCAACGAGCACAACAGATTTAACGTGATAGGACTTACCCACTCTCGGGCAAGTTCCAGCAACGATTTACGAGTAATTCCGGGCAGGATGAGTCCATTCAGAGGCGGGGTGATCAACTCTTCCTCTACAGCACAAGCAGACATGAAATAGGCACAAGCTAGCCGAAGGTATCCACTTAAACATTAATATAAAAACTTATTAAGCATTCCTATGTTTAACACACCCACAAACACTCACAATATATATACATATATATATATATATATATATATATATATACATATTCACATTGCAAAGTGAATAGATGGCTGCTAAATGCCCTACCTCCGTTGTCATTTATCCAGTACATGAAGAAGTTCATAGTGCCAACTTCAGTAACCTAAAAAGAGTGTCAGCAAAAGCTCGAAGTACAACAACCTCAAAACCACCGCTACAACGCCACGTGAAAAAGGCCATTATGCATTCACTTGGTTACTTAACTAGGCGCAAACCCAATTCCGGCCAATCTAAACCACGAGGATCAGTCCTTTCACTTTCTTTGTATGCATTTGTAAGATGCACATGGTTAAATGAGGGAACCTTGCGTTCCTACCAGAAGCCCCATCAACCAGACGTCTAGTCAATGATTTCGTATGCTGGTCAGTCGAACGATGTTGAAGTGCTGAACTAAACTGTGTTCTGGAAATTCATTTTAAGAATGGGAGCTTGCTAAGAAATTTTATACGTAAAATTTATCTGAAGTGCCGCTAATCAACAAAACCAGTCAACCAGCCAAAAACTAACACCACTTACCATCACCCCATATAAAAGTATTCTTTTGGAATCAAGATGTATTAGACTTTAACAGCAATCTGTACAGTACTGTAACTGCTTTGCAGAGTTTGGCACTGGCATTTCATAACAAACAACAAAAACCTCTAAGCTAAACTATTTTGAGCAAAATGCTGGTTTTACAGACCTCGTCGTTGTATAGCCACAAGCATTGAGAGCAGCCTTTAGATGCGGCTATCCTTTGCGCAAGAATTGTTGGTCCATAGTTACTGAATATCAATAGTAACAAATTTCAATAATTTCTTGCAACATCGCGAAATTATGTCACACAGCACACAAACCTCACATATAATAATATCACACCTGCATACTTTCCTAAATGTTATAGCTGTACTCCACACGGCTTACCATGCCAAGCCATAATATACTACAAGGAAGATCTAATAATAGCAAAGCTAGCTGGATGGCAAAAAGGACATCATACCCTCCAGCCTTGCATTCTCCAATGCCACCATGCCACGCTCGAACAAAATTTGTATCAGCAAGCAACGACACAGGGTTGAAAGTACCAGTGGCAAAGTAAGGACCAACAGGACCAGTGATGATGAAAAGCATGGCACTTTCTGGAGGCTTCACACCCAAAGTAGGCTAAATCAGGAGAAATAAGAAATCAAAGAAATACACAATCTACTGGCATAACGAAGCTTTCTATTCAAGTCATTCAGGCCCAAGCAAAGTGGTTTAAGAGTAAAACCCATAGCAGACTAATGAACAGAATGCAAGAATCCAGAAAATTTAAAACAAGCAATTGTATACAAAACTTTTTTCAATTGATCTGCTGTGTATGATGTTGTCATGGCAGGTTTAAAACACATTGTTAAATGATGGTAAGCCTACCTCAGTGCTGATCAACGTAGGACGAATATACAATGAACAGCTCTCGTCATCAGGAATCCAATCTTGATCAACACGTACAAGCTCTGTCATGCATTTAAGCAGCTCATCACGATTAAAGGTCTAAAACAGAGCAAATAAATTGCTATTAGCAAGAAAAAGCAGAATCAGATTTTGTAAAAAGTAATGCTATAAACGGGGAAACAAACAGTTAAAAAGCGAACCCAAATACAAAAATTTTTTAAAAGCTAACCTGGCAGGACTGCAGATTACGTGAGCATCTCCGAAGAATGTGTGAAAATTTAACAAATATTATTTTATCAGAGCTTCTTGCACAAACCTAATATTTACTTCACAGAAAATTAAATTCATGTCTATTCAGTGTGCTTCACAGACAGCCATTATTATCAAAAGAAGCTTTCGTACCAACAAGAACAACATTCTTTCTCACTTTTGCCTAATATGTGGATCTTGCATAAGAATCAAGACTCCTATTCTTTCAGGGCCGGATAACAGCACAACAACAGCGTAAAAAACAATGTTGTCCACACATGCAGGTTTATGACAAACTTGCTTTGGAAGCCTCTCTCAAAAAAAAATGCATTGTGCATTGTCTATTTAGCAAGGAACTTATCTAGACGAGCTTTACAATTTTATACGTTTTATATATACATGTACCCTTTGCGTGCCCTTTTACTTACCGGGAGACTTAGCCGCTTGGCTGAGTTGAACAAACGTTTCATATTCTGCTCAGGACGAAATAGTCGTATGGAACCATCAATACATCTGTAGGCCTTTAACCCTTCAAAAACCTAAAACAAAAGGAAAACAGATACTTCAACAAATGAAAGAAAAACATAACTTGAACAAATGATTTTGATCAGTATTAGAGCTGTCAAAGCTTTTAGACAAAAGCATGGTTCGTAACTTCTCAACAACTACAGTCATCTGAACAGTGATAAAAGGCACCCTACAGCAGCCAATTTTTAGTTTGGTCTAAGTATGGTTACATTTTAATGTGGTAAGATCACGTAGCAGGTGAAATTGCTTGTAATCAGACACCGAAAACAGAAAACGACGTATGTTGCAAGGTTTCTTTCAAACACCCCTCACTACTCCAATAAAGCTTTTAAGTAACAACCACTCAGGGGACTTCGAAACAAATCTTTCTAAGGCTAATCTAAATTACAGCATGTAGCTGTGGTTTTAGATACCAATTATCAATGTCAATAAAATCCTTATCATTAGTGATAAGAAACAGTGCTGCAAATTACTTAGCAATACATTTATACAAATATAATTATACCTCCAATCCATAGTGCAAGCATGAAGCACTAGGCATCATTGGAATTGATCCATAGGGCAAAATTCGTGGGGACTGCCAGCCATGTCTGGCTGTCCATTCTACAACAAGCATGTGGTCAGACATGTTGTGTCCAAAAACCAGCTTCTTACTGGACGGTTTGTCTTTTGGGCTCAATGTCTTCTGGATAACCAGTTCATCAGACTAAAGTAACATTCAACTCTGTTAACGTTCAAGCTTTTTGAGAGTCACACAAAGAAGTCAGACAAACATTCTTTCACAACATTTGAGAACATACGAACAAGTGAAGGCAATGCTATTTAAAATAAAGAGGATGAAGCATCTTGATGCAGATCGGTGCAAAAGAGTGGCCATGCATTGCAAGAGCACATATTCTCATTATACATAAAACTGCAGCAAATAAGAGAATTTAGCTTACCTTGATTTCAGATGGTATGAAAGCCGAAACCCATCTAATATGAAACTTGGATATGCATCCCTAAAACACATGAAATGGAGGCGGCATTGCAATTAAACTATAAAATTTTTTAGGGGACGAGTAGACTAAAACAAGACAAAAAAAGGTAATGCAAATGCAATCTCTAGACAAAGTAATCGGATCTTGCGAACCAAAGTCAGCTATCTAATTCCCATAGAACAAAATGATTCTCACCTTGAGAGGAGCTTGCCAGCGGCTCATGAGGACTGACATTTTTTAATTCAAATGTGCGTCGGCGTTTACTGGTAACTCTCAGATAGTATCAAACAACTAGCGTAAATGTGTCAACTTTAAAAAAAAAACTAGGATCCGCAACTTTCACAAATCTTGAACAGCTAATAATGGAATCTAAATTTTTCTAGTAAAAAAAGAAAAGAAAACTTCAATTAATACGATGGAAGCAATTTATTCGTCAGCAACAGAAGCATAGGAATGCACATTAAAGAATTCACCAGGCGCATAAACCTTCTAAAGCTGCCATGCGGACTTGATTGGAGTGGGTGTCGCAATGTCCACTGCAAGTTTGTACGTCTGGTAACCCGCGCGGTCTTGACTTGCAAAAATTTTTGGTACGCGATTGTACACAGGCATTAAAAACAAGCATATAAAACTTATTGTTATGGAAAAACTCTCGCTGAAGACTAAACCAACTACTTTATTACACAGTTCGCACAATTGCAGAAAAATGCAAACTCTACGATCTATTCTTGCAAAACTCAATCCGCTGCGGCACACGACCACACGTCGACTGTCTGTCTCCGCCGCAGACAACCACATGCCTTCCATTGAGGCTCGGTACCTGAAGTGCCATTAATTATAAGCAGCTCAGTGATGTCAGCGCTCTTGTTTAAACAGGGATTTCAACACAACGTCAAGGCACCATTCAATCACATGTGCATGTGGAGGTCCCATATCGCAACTTCTGTGACGGTGGGAATGAAAGGCCATTGATTTCAGACGTCTCAAACAAGTAATACCCAGTTTTCAATGCCTAGCATGCGCAATATTTTACTGCGTCATTTAATCACAAGCCAAGCCTGTAGCGCTTACGCGGGACACAAGAAGTTGTTAGCCTCGGCGTTGGTACTGACAGCGCGGAAGAAGTCAAAACATCCAACAGTCAACAAGGATGCTCTGATAGGAGCATGCAACAAACACACTTGCGAGCCAACGCGCATTGGCAAAAGTGCGCACACGCTAATGTCCCTAGCAAACAGCCCCTCTTGAAGCGATTAAAGCTTCGAGCATTCAAAAAACTTAGTGCTACACCCCTGTGTGCTTGTTACATTAAACTTACTTTAAGGAATAACTCCACTTCTACATTTAGCAAGTAAGGGCGTGACCAAAACCTAATTAAAACTTTGATTTACAATGGTAGCTTGAGATCAAATATGGAGAAGCGCATGTCTTGCTGTCCTCCGATTGGCATAAGAAGTTTGAAAGCTTTCTTGCTTAAGCTTGATGACTAGAAACTTGTACCTTGTTGATGATGAAGATAGATGTTAACTAATAGGATGTGAACAGGGTACAAAACAAGTAGCTCAAAAATGCTGACAATACGGTTCCGTCAACACGTCACTAGTTCTGACATCCGCTTGCGTAAGCTCGGTGAATTTTCTTTATGACGCGTGATCTCAGTTCTGGGTTGGCATGAACACATGGTCATACGAGCGCAGGATTTACTGAAGTCTGGGTAAAGTCACAAGACTGGCTTCCATGGTCAACGACAACAATTAGCAGCTCTATATCAGTGTGGACTTACTATGGCCTTGTACGAGTGGTGCGCAGTTGGGGTTTAACCCAGAGGGAGCAATAGTTTTTCAGGCTGAAATCTGAGCACAGTCGAGGAAATCCAGTCAGACCATGAAAAACTGCATGTTGTCATCAGTTGCTACAGCGAATCATTAAACCGATAAGCCTTTCCTGCGGGGGAACTCTCATACCCAACTGATGACGTCATCCTTTTCATACAGCGTGGGTCTATTTACGCAACATTCTCCACGGGCCTCTGAACGGAAACGTTAGCGTTGGCGCCATTTTATCGGTTTTATCCGTATCGATTACTATTGGTCAGGCCGATCAGATACCGGATTGGCGCGGGCATTCCTAAAGTTTTTCCGTGAAGAAATCCCGTTTTCTAAATTAAATATACTGTCGATTCCGCATCCACTTCCTCATGACTATGAATAAAGGACTCTACAAGCTCATAAATAGTTTTCAAAACCATAAACGACATGCGTCCTGAGTATATGAAAGATCTTTCAACTACCAAAAATAGGCATTCGCCAACGCATCCGTATGACTTAGCCGTACTGAAACCTAACCAAGTCTCTTTTGGATCTAAAAGCCTAAGCTCTTTAGGGCCAAAAATTTGGAATTCCCTACCAGAACATATAAAGTCAAGTTCCAACGAAAGACTATCCCAGTTAAATTTAAAGAATTGGGACGAATCTAATTGCTTATGCAATGTTTGTTAGCACCACCTTAAGGTATAAAGTAATTTACATACTATTGGGATATTTTTCTTTTTATTGAAACGAAAATGAGAACGATCCAGTGTTCCCATTTCTTTATGTTTTGGACACGCTCATAAAGAGCTTTCTCGGTCTGTCGTGTTATTTCGGGGCTGCGCCTGTATGGAACGCAGATTTGATCTCGGTGTAGCTGGCTCTTTATGTGTATGAGCTAAATTTTCCTTTTTTCATTTTATTACGTGGGTATTTGAAAAACCGAGTATAAATAAATTTACTACTACTACTACTACTACTACTACTACTACCACTACTACTACTACTACTACTACTACTACTACTACTACTACT
>QQSS02035332.1:0-18797 GCA_003687565.2 Craspedacusta sowerbii | reverse complement strand
CCAGCAATGGCTGCCACCGCGATACCCAAGAGCAGCCTCTGTTCCAATCAAAGACGACTTCACGAAAACGAGACTCCGGAAAGCCGCGTCTGCGTGCGGATCTGCGGACAACTGCGGACGTTTCCAAATTCTGCCGATATATTCCATAAACAACGGATACCGTGTTCTAGACAGGCATAGACTCAACACCTAGGTCTGAAGGAAAAAAAAAACATGCGTTGGCATCCCACACATACCCATCAGAAGCATGGCCAGTTTCTTAAGAAAATAGTCCTACTGTTGTCCTAAAATAATTGACTGCATAGCAAGTAGAGACAGAAGAGTCAACGCTCCATAATGCCCATTTTTGTCCAGATATGAATGAAATCAAACTAACTTAACAGAGAAGAGATTATTTAAAGTACAGCTACCGATCTGTTGAATAAATAGGATGAAAGTAACATGAATTTGTGGAATACTGATGGAAGTGCCTGTCACAAAGCAAACATGTCATGCAATAAGCCATGGCCTGTCCTTAGAACTTAGCAGAAGTGCAAACTCAAGCTGACTTAATCACAAAAAGAACATTTCTTTAGGTTGATTAAAGTGAATGTTGCTATGCGTCAGAAATTATAATTGATGAGTGATGATAAGTTCTACCAACACGGCATCCGCTATGTTTGACATATATCGGGCACGTCTGGAAACGTCCGCAGATGTCCTTTACATGGTCTGAGCCTCGTTTTCGTGGCATGCAATCGAGGCTGCTGTATTATTGGCAATGGCAGTTTTGTAGAGAGAAGTATGCATTATGCATTAAGCCTATAACTTTCATGACAGCTATCGGTGACTAGATATTTTATTGGACCTGACAGCTCGCTTAAGGCACTTCTACTTAGACAATTTCCTTATATTAGGACTTTGAGTGTCACGTTATATGTTGTACGATGACGACGACGACGATGACGGTGCCAGTGACGATGATGATGATGATGATGATGATGGTGATGTTGATGGTGATGATGATGATGATGATGATGATGATAATAATTATTATTATGATGATGATTATGATTATGATGATTATGATCATGGTGGTGGTGGTAGTGATGATGATGATGATTATGATGATGAGGAGGTGGAGGAGTAGGAGGAGGATGAGGATGATGATGATGATGATGATGATGATGATGATGATGATGATTATGGTTGTAAGTAGAGGCAGTTGTAAGTCGAGGTATCCCTGTATGTTAAATGCTTCTGCTCAAGATCGCCAAAGGTCTGTTATTCAGATGTACTTGCAGGCCAATTTTTTCGCGCAATCTAATGGCAGATCGTGTCTTACAGGAGTTTACGATTGCTATGTGGTTTAGTTCATGGCATGTAGAATTCTATGGAGATCTTGTATCTGCAATATATTTAAGAAGCGGCATACCCGAACATGGCTCCAGTGTGAACTCAGATAGGGCATCAAGTCGCAGTTAGCGTGGGGCAAATACGCGGAGCCTGAATGCTAATATGCACAAATATGATCGACGAAAATGATGGGGAGCAAGCGTATAGTGGTGCTGCTGAACCGTGGGAGACATTCTGCCTCGCGTTTGCTGATCAAATCCTATGCGAATCAGCAATATCTGTCTCGGCGAAGAGTGCTGCCGAAAACAATTAGATGCCCGTGAAAAGGTTGGTTTTGAATGAGTTTCTCTCCATTTTCAGATAAACGTGTGAATATTTTAACCCTTGCTTGAACAACGGAAAGGCTCTCATACGTTTGTTCCGAACTTGCGTGTAGCCTAGAATTTTTTTAAATCACCACTGCGGCCCTATTTGGGTGCCTACAACATCAGCTGCCCAACACGTACCGTGAGTGACTGTTAATTACATGCGTGGTTGTAGGATGTTTTTAGCGATATGTTTTCGGCTTTTGACTTTGAATTAAGACTTTGCGGGTGTTCCACCCGGTTACGATAACCGTGGGAAAAGCAGGAGATTGTCATGACAGTCCCAGAACAGGGTAGGTGGGCCTTTCTGACAAAAAAAAGCTACATTATCACCACCGTAAAGACCCTCTCTAAAGCTGGTAATGTAGACTTCCACAAGCAGTAAATACTTTGTAAGATGGCTTTGTCTGCTTAATGCATTACTTTGAGGAACTCTCGAGTTTCCGAAAATTTTGACATGAGCCTTCATACGAAGTATGACACAGTTACTACAGTTGACTAAAGCTACATCGATTAACTCATTAAAATCTGAAAGAATTAATCACGTCTTGATTGAAGCTTGTCTTCGTACAGACCAACTGCATAACACTTGCGGAAAACATATCTACTGATAGCATTCAGTGGCAATGAAGTCTGAATATTCTGAAATGGACAGTGACTGAAGAAAAATCCAGATTTGTTTTTATTATATCAAACTGTATTGAGTTTTACAATAATATTGTTTTTTATGCTATTTCTGTAGTTAAAAAAAAAACAAGACATTCAAGTGTAAATCCAATGGAAAAAAAGACAATTACATGAACTAAGTTGTTTGCGTGGCGATGTCGCGAAAGTGGTCTTCTCATGACGATCGTAATCAGCGATCAGGGCATCAATGAAGAATACCGCCACGTCGACCAGCTATGGCATGGCAGTCCTTAGAATACACACAAAGAAACAAGGTTTTCATTAAGCTACCTATCCACACGCTGCCTGAGTTACTGAAGAAAACCGTGCGCGAAGAGAGTTTTAGTATTCTGGTAGTGCAAGAACTCGAAGTTTCGCTGAAGTTAATTAATAATAATAGGGTTTAAAGAGAACCTATTCAAATAGAGACTATAAGACCAAAACACCTAATTACTGCGTTTCTTGGCTTTTCTGTCCTAAGCTGTACATGTCAGGTATGCAGCTCTGTCACGTCTAGTCATAAAGGCTCATATCACGATTTGGTAATAAAAATACTCGAGTCAATAATGCGTTTACCTAAAACTGAGGTTTGAGGAGTTTCAAGTCTGCTTGTCACGTAGTGTCGTTATTATGCACAGTGTAATTGAAAGAAATTTTGGAACGATTCTGACAATTTTTCATTTACCGTTCCGTGAACTAATTAAATGTTTATCAAGCAAGTATGATCGCTTTATTCTGGAATTTTATGCACGTAGAGAATCAGCGATTGTATGAAAAGTACGCATCACATTTTCCTGCATTGCGATTTTCCGAAAGTGCGCATTACAGCGAGTACGCATGTAAGAGCGCCTTGTAGGAATGTCACAGCTCAGGTGGCATGAGAAGATATAGTGAAAGATGCTGGTTAATTCTTTTGCTAGCAAATATTGACGCTGTCTTTCGAGAAGTCCATCCTGATCGCCATATTATTCTCGTCTATCGACACGCGTTGGAAGTAAGTAATTTGCTTCTATTTTTCCGAACGGTCATCCCAAGTATTTTATAACAGCTCACCATGCAACTTGAGTGAAACATGACAGCGTTATTCAGCGTCATATTTTTCGTGAAAAATTTTCTGCATATTCATCATCAACAACTTTTCTGTTACCTTTATCAAATGCGAATTAAGCGCACTACAATTTTTCCTTCCAATGCGCACGTGTTACATTGTGGCGTAACATGGAAACATTCCGAAAATAGAACGCAGGCGAATTAAACCAGGTGTTTAATGTTATACCTGCAATAAAATTCGGCAGAGAAACCGGCAGAGAAAACAGCTAAACCTTTGCTATGCTTCTTTCTTCTGTTATTTTTTCTGCTAAACAACTTGGGCATCGAGGGCAGTATTTGCTCTACCTCGAACCATTCCTCCCATGCACTCTCTATTTCTTGGTAAATGTCATCAGTTATATATTTAAGAAACGCAGCCGATATGTTCAGGGCGGAAACCTTCTTCGGGTACCCGCCCGATAAAAAAAAACGTTCCTCCGAGCTACCGTGACCCATTGGTTGATTCCAATCTAGATAAACCAGCGCAAACAATTCCGAAAGCAGAAAACATACTTCTTAATATTTTACCCCGTTTTCATTACTTCACGAAGAGAGTCTACTGATACAGGGGACATTCCCACGACAGATTCGCAATCGTCGGAGCATCGACCAGTATGCAGTCCCAGCAACATGATAGGTAGCTATTATTAGTTCAATTTGGAAGATGTTGAAGCGCTTGCTCGAGAAAAAACATTTCATAATTACTGACTAAAGAAGGCTTAGCGACCATGGGATTACAGTAGCTTATTGAGTGTTTTTTTTTTCTCACTTATTGAGGGTTAAATGTGATCGTGATACTAGATGTGTCAAAAAATTAAATGCAATGAAGAAGCTAGCGGTGCAAATGGGCCCCGAAGACCCCGTTTAAAGCAAGATCATGTCTAGACCATCAATATCATACAATGCATAAAATATTATATAATATTCTTACACATACGCAAGAACGTTCTAACTCTCTGGAATGAACCCTTATGTTTGAACAATAATAGAACTGTGGTAGTTATATTGCTTCGGGTGTTTGCTCAGGGAGCCAGATCCGTCGTGGATACTTGAATGATATCTTTATCAAAAATGCGTCTTTAGGTGTTGAGCGAATATTAACTAAGTTTCAATTTCTGCACTTTGAAGGGAAGTTGTCATTGAAAATTCATTCTCTTTAAAATTGACAATTGACAATTTATTTCCAGGTTTACAGGGTACAGCGCGTTTTTGCAACTCGGATTTGCATCTCGCTATCTCATTGCGTGCGGCTGCTCAGAGTAGTAGCAGGAAATGTTTATTGTATATGTACAGATTACTATTGATGCTAAAAATAGCCAATGTTAATAAACTGCTAATAGACGTGACTGTTTCCTTCATCTGAATTTCTTAATAGGAACGTCTTCATGCTGTGCAACATCTTAAGTCGGAGTGTTAGACGTTGTAGTTACAAACAGCCCTGTGGTGTCCAACTAAAAAAAAATAGCAGCATTTTCCCAAGTCAGCTGCTTAAAAACAACTCGAATACCAAGCCACATGAATGAGCGGCTTAACGCTGTTTAGTCACTGACAGACTATCCAGAGACTTTGTTCTAGTCAGTATAATATACCTTACGTCGTCGCAATAAAATTCTTCTGTTATGGAATCCCTTCTCTCAATAAGTTTAACAAATCAAAACGGTACATTTCGACAGCTCTGGATACGGTTATTGTTCAACTGTTATAACTTATTTATATAAAATTATATTATAATATATAATAATATTATATAACTTATTTATATATAATTTTATTGCGGAGTATTAATACAGAACTTCTCTTACGATGTGTTCACTTCGAGAATATTTTCCGTCGTCGTATTATGGCTCGCGGGATTTTAGACTACGATTTTCTTAAACAAATTTTCGCGCAAAGAAGCAACCAATTTTAAACATATTTCTAAAGAAGGGCTTGACGTTGCTTTACGCGGATACTGATTTATTATTTCCGCAGAAAATTTAATGAAAGACTCAGCATATAAAGTTTCATTATGTGACACCCGTCTTGCACTTTGGCCAAACAGGCACATCGGTGAAAAAAAAAATTGTGCATCAAAAAATTTTGCGTCAAAGTTCTAGGACATACTGAACGTCATGTATTATCGTTATCGTATATTATCGTTATAAAGACGCTGCCAGGGGCAAATTTGCGAGGCATATCAAAAGGAATTGCTTTTTCCATGTATCTTCAAAAAAGTTCAAGACGGAAATTTGTTTTTTTTTAGAAGTGATTTTCGTGGTTAGGGGATTAAGCTCGTCCCCAAACCTCAAAAGAAAATCACTTAGATTCTAGGTAAAGTTTTACAGAAGAAAGCACATCAAAGAAAATGCTTAGATGGGAAGCCACGAACGAACGAAAATAGAAATCAAGGAATTTCTAGTAGAAATTTATCCACTAACGAAACTGTCTTCCGACTCAGTCGAAAAATATATTAAAGAAAAAGATATATAGAATCAAAAATAAAAATTTATCTTTATATAAAATATAAAAATATAAAAATTTCAAAAATAAAAGATAGTTTATCACTCCATCTCAAATCGAAATATATTAACATTAATAAACATAACAGCTGCAAACAAACTTCGATCTCACGACAAAACGTTTATTAAACGTAAACGACATCCAAACAGCGAGCTAGAAGACAAGCAGGTGCTTACAGAAACAGTTAAAACAGGGACAGATTCATAGTATATGGAGCTCTGATGCTTGCGACTATTCGCGTACGTACATGAAAAGTATGTATCGCAAACACAAGATCATCACCCACCCTACACTCTCCTTAAGTTGATAGCACTTCCTTTAGAAATAAAAATGGAAGAAAAAAAAACAAGGCTTTGGCAAGCTACCCTTCCACGAGAAGTCCAAAGGCACCTAGGCACATGCAAAAGCAGGACGCTATGAATAAGAAGTAAGGAGTGTTTGGGGCGCACACAGTATCAAACTGTATTGGAGTCAAAATTCCAGGCAAAGAATAACGCTAACAATTTATGGATTATCTTTAGACTAAAAGAACAACTCACTTGAAGTAAATCTTGGCGATATGTGCTTCAGCTTGTTTTTGTTTTTGTTGTTTTGTATTTTTTTTTGTGAATTCTTCTTTGTTTAGTATTAAGATAGTCCAATAAAAGACCTAAAGGTCACACAAATTATTAGCGTTATTTTTGGCTGTTTTTTTTTTTTTTTTGCTTACCCATCAAGAGCCTCTATTTTATCTCTGATTCAACATTGCATAAGCACAAAACATAAACATAAAAACAAAACAATGCAGCAGACGTATAAAGAATATCATCAAAATATAAGAAACAAAAGCTAGAAGATAAACTTTAATTGATTGCCTACGTGACACAAAACTTACGTTAAAAAACTTTTAAAAGCGTTGCCACGTTCAAACATTTATACTAATTAAAGAAGAGAATTAAAACCAATATCAATAAAGCACTCCGATACATTACACACGTAACATCTAATAAACCAGCATTCTTTAGCTTTGCAAGAGTTGGCCGAATCAAGGCAACCTTGAAAACATGAACTTTTTGCAGTTTTAAATTTACGCTAATCCTGGAAAGAAATGCTTCGACTCTAAATGTAAGATATTGGCAGTTATAAAACTAATAACGTTCAAAATTTAACAACCATCAAAACCAAATCTAAAACAATCCTCCCATTTTAGCAAAATCTTACATACCAAGTCATGGGGTTTCGAAAGAAACCAAATGCCAATAATCAAGAATCCCCATTTCACTCAATACGAACCAGAGATCAGAAATCAATCCAAAACCGATTACCCTTGTGATACAGAAATACACAAAGCTTGACAAAGCCTCGCCATGCTCCTACCTTTCCAGCAATTCCACAAGAATTCGAACTGAAGTCAACAAAACATTCCAATACTCCATTAGAGAACCCAGGCTTGGCACAAACAACCCCACCTCGACCCTGCGAACCAGTTTTTAGTTCTTGCAACGAAGTGCGCTCATCCTGGAAAGAAACAGTGAAACCCGAAACGTCAGCGTTGCAAACTTCAACATGAACAAAAATCTTCCATAAACCGACCCCACGCAAACGGGCTGACTCAACCCAAGAATTCCATCCATTCATCGACGATTTGTAGATAGATTTCCCAGCAACCACTACGTTTTCGAACTTGTCGTAGAAGCAAGGCACTCTGAAAGGACTGCCGCTAATATGAGCATCGAGTAGCCGGATGCTAACGATTCTTTCAAACAGATCATTAACGCTGGAGAAAGTAACCCGAAAGCTGCCATCATGCAATCTAAACACCTTTACAGGGATCAGCTCTTCCTCTTGCGACTGCACTTCCACAAGAAACGGAATTTTATCAGACTTCGAAGATACCAACTTCTTATCGCTCAGCCTGATCGTAAACGTACAATCACGGCCTGGAAAAAAGTACATCAGTCCTGGGCCTTCTGCAGTACATCCCTGGTCACACACAGAACCAAACGAATTGATCACATCAACTATGGTCTTTGCATCTACGGAGAAGTCGAGGAAGTCGTCTATCGTAGACACCTGCTTGGTGTCTTCAGTATTGTTCATCTTCATAGTCGAGCTCATATCACTGTACGCCAGCACCAAAGCGATGTCCCTCTCCAACTGAACCGCATGGTTAACTCTATCAACTGAATTTAAAAGACAGGCCTCTGATGATTCTAGTTTATCGATTTGCTTACAGAATGCAGAGGACTTGCGTTTAAAACATTGCTCGACTTGCTTGAGCAACTCTTCTTTTCTAGATAGAAGCTTTCTTGAAACCTGGAGAAAAAAGATGACAATTGCCGACAGCGAAGTTTCGTCTTCCAAACACTCAGTACTCAGCAATAGAACGAACACTAGCCACGCTCTCTCGGAACTCATCACGCAAGCTAAGCGCGGACTTCAAACGAGACAAAAACGTAACATAAACACGATTAAAAAGGGTATCAAACGAAATAAAGGCGTAACTAGTATACGACGAAAAAATGTCGGAGAGATATCGACCGTGGCAAAAAAAAAAATACATATTCTTGGGACTATCGTATTAGACCAAGTGAGGTTATGCGAAAGCAAGTTTCATAAATTTTGAAAAATTGGAAAATGATATGGGAGCGATTTCGAAACGACTAACTACGCACCTCTTCAAATGAATCCCTTACTTTGTTAACAGATTCATGATATCGCTGCTCTAAACGAAGATGCCCGTCTGAGAGATACTTCTTTGAGGCCTTAATCCTTTCGACTCTACTTCGCGCTTCTCCACAAAGCGATACTACTTCCTGGCGCAACACCACAGCAGCATCGCGCAATGATAAGCATTCATGCGAAGTATGACTCAACGCGAAGCAGTCCATACAGATGGCACGTTTGCATACGCTGTCAAAATATCGGTACGGCTCTTTGTGCTCGCAGCACAAAGCAGACGCCATGGGAACAATTTTCTTTGCTGAGCTGACGGGGACAATCGAATGATGTTTGCAAGCAGGCATTTTAATGTGAGCTTTTGCAATAACGTGACACATGTATAGCTCGCAATCCACACAAAACGATACCGCGACATGCTCTTCGTCGTCGCAAACATCACAATAAGTAACTTTGTCACAATCCTTCGCAATAGATTTGGCGTGGATGACATCCAGCAACGAAAAGTTTTTGGGAAGCGCATGCACTCCTTCCTCCACAACAACTGCCTTTCGATCCTGTGGACACTCGATGCAGCCATCTTTCAACAGTTTCCGCATACAAGAACTGCAGTATGTGTGGCCACAGCTGAGCATACGAGGGCACTTTTCTCCTTCGTCGTAACTTTCATAGCACACAGCGCACTCCAAAACCATATTTTCAGAACCCATAAACGAAAGAGCTAACCCAGAGCTATCTGACATGAAAGGCATAATTAGCATAATAAGCAGCAGCAAACACAATCAGCAGCAATGCGAAACCCAGGTTCTCAGCAACGAACAACAATCTAAGTCTCACTTCAGCTAGCGCTTATAGCGTGAGGTCAATACCAAAAACAACAAACAATAACCTCATGTTTATATAAAAGGCTACGTTCCAGTGAGCTTTTAAGCGGACATCAAGATATCAAGATATCAGGACCATTTGAAGCCCAAATATCTGTAATATATTCTTATGTACATATGCATGCTAAGGAATATAAGCATATATCATTTAATATTAAATGTTTGCTTAGATTTCATTAACAGCTAAACGATAAAAATTAGAATTAAAACTAAATAATTACAAATATTAATTACAAAAGAATTTCTTAGCGCACAAATACTTATGAAAACGCCTTTCGATAAGATCCCCTTTAACTGCCTACACTTAGACGTTGGAACTATTCTCTACTTATGACCAAAATGACATACTAGTACGGAGACAACAAAACCGCATCTAGAAGTCACCTTCGCTCAACTTGACATATTCTCAACACATCAGCACAAGCTCAGGTTACCACGACCTGCAACCACTTAAACTTGGCAGCAAAGCAAGGTTACCTCACTTCCCAAATCCAATGGATGTAGAGTCCCTAGAACCAAAGTTAAATGTTACCAAACTGTAAATGTTGTGAATATCATGAAGGGATTTACATGATGCAGCCAGAAGACTTTTCGAAGTTATTCGCTTCTATTGTGATTATGCGCTTCCATGATTAGGTTTCTTTCAAACACATATCGCATATCAGCAAAGAGCTACTAGTTGCAAATAGCAAACCAAACTACTCCTGCTAAGAAAAACAGATACGATCTTTTCTACAAGGCAGCTTTCATTTAGAAAGAAGATGAAACTAAAAAAGATCACTTAACACTAAATTCTAACGCTGGTGAATACAGCAAATATGACAAGAAAGAACTGAAATAAAAATATTCACAAATACTCACAAACCAATTTACTTGATCTCTGACTTGACATATTAAATCAAAATATACTAAATCTTTGCAGATTTAAAAGAGCCTTTACAAATTCAAGTTCATGAAGACTATTCGCGAAAGTTTAATCCTCTACCGGCGCAAAACCTTGGCATCACTGAAATGAAGAATTGCCAAAACACCATTTACGACTAAGATCCTAATAAGCACAAAGAAGGACAAGAGGCTTGTAATAGCGATGCGAAGGCATCAAGATGGAAGCGTACAGAGTTAAGGATACGCGAAACTACGTCAGAAGGGATTAGTGACAATAAGCACGTACATCGAACCAGTACGCAACATAAAAAATAATTATTCCAATCATCTTTCACAACGACACGCAATCGGACGCAGTCAATACATTGATGTCATGACATCCAAATACAAATCAATCAAGAAACCCGTTACCACGCTTACAGATGACTAAGCGCAAAATGCGCAATACAGCGGCATTCAGCTTAGGACAAAACGCTGTCCCAGTTACCTATCTACAAATGACATGTAAAGGTCGCGCATAGCACTGCACTGCAATGTAGCATCATTTGCCACAACAGCAGTGCAATAATGCAAGCAATACGCAAGGAGCCAACCGAGTAGCAACAGAAACATTTGAATTTTTACAGATTCATAATTACAGTCAGGCAATGGCGTACTATCGCTACGACAATACATAAGTACGAGACAGTACGTACGGCGAACACATGATGCACACCCAACATCACACACCTTTGAAGTCGATAACACGTTTTCAAGAAATAAAGACGAAGGATACAAACCCGGCTTCAACAAGCTACCCTTCCACGTGCAAGTCCAGAGACACTTTGTATTATGTAAAAGCCATGAAGGAAGTACTAAGAAGTGTTTGGGATCACACAGTATCAAACTGTATCAGAGACAAAATTCAAGAGAAACACGGGGATCAGTCGTATGAATATTTTTTGGTTCCTTTTTTTTTTTTTTTTTTGAACGATCTTCCGACTAAACCAATAAAAAAAAACTCATCAAAAAAAGACAAAACAGGAGAAACCACACATTGCCACGAATCACATTTCAGAAGTCGAGCTAAAACAGAGCAGATGGTTCGCAATAATCAGGTTCTCAAGAAGCAAGCAGAAGTTTTAGCTTGACTCCTGGCAATGGGTGCTTGTTTTTCGTTTGGCTTTATTTTACACTCCTCTTCGTTTAGTCTGAGTACGAAGCAAGAACGGAGCCAAACGTCACAAAAATTATTAGCGCTATTCCTTGCCCTGGGGATTCACCCATCAAGGGTCTTTATTTTATTACTGACTCAAAATTACACCATCAATGTGCCTGCACGCAAATCCTGGAAAGAAACACTTGATTCCTTATTAGCCACCTAAACCTGTACAAAAATGACTTAGGTCTAATGACTAAGGTCACCAAAACCTTTCAAAGTTTAGCAACCACTAAAACACAAAATCATAAAACATCCTCCTCTTTCCCAAAAACCTTGCATACCAAATATTTGGTTTTGAAAAAAAAAACCAAATGCCATGAAAAAAGAATCCTCGCATTACTCAATAAGAAATAAGAAATCAATCCAAAACCGATTACCCTTGCGATAAAGAAATACACGAAGCTTGGCAAAGCCTTCCCATGTTCCAACCTTTCCACCAACTCCTCAAGAACACAAGTCAACAAGTCACACATGTTGCACTAAAGTCAACAAAACATTCAAATACCCTTTTACCCTTACAAACGAAATGAGAAAATTAGTACCAAGACGAAAAAACCGAATCCAGAAAGCTGCGTCAACTTATCATATTCTCAACACGTTATAATCTCATTAAGTGCTCAACGATGAACGCTCAGATCATGTTGAACAAGCATGAGCAAGCTCAGGCTAACCAATACCTGCCACCACATAGACGCGGCACCAGGGAAGTCCCCAAGTTCCCTCCCTTCGCCAATGTGAGGGATACCGCTAGAAAAAGTGGACAAACATAGGAAAGCCATATGACTTTTCTTATTGTTACTCACTTCGATTATGATTCTGAATGTCTTTTATTCTAATGTTACTCGCTTCTATTATGATTATGCACTTGCATCATCAGGTTTCTTACAAACACATATCACACATCAGCAAAGAGATACTAGTCGCAAATAGAAAACCAAACTGGTCCTTCCAGGAAAAACCGATTTTTCTTTTCATTCATTTATTCATTTCATTTTAGCATTCATTTAGAAAGAAGATAAAACCAAACATCATCGCTTAACACTGCGCAGCAAACACTGATCAATACGGGAAAACACGGCATGAACAAAGCAAAATAAAATATACTTACAAACAAACTCAATGGACGTCTAACTTGAGATATTAAATCAAAAATTTATTAAATCTTTGCGAATTTAAGAGAGCCTATGAAATACAAATTAATAATGACAACAATGGGTAAGTAGAAAAATATATTACATACTTTAAAATTTTAATGAGCCTACACAATTTAAGTAATTAAATATATTAAATCTCTGGAATAAAATACATTAAATCTTTGAAACGTTGACTGAGACTATACAATTGGAATGACAAAAATTCGCCATGAATAAAATATTATAATCTTTGCAAATATGAATGAGCCTATAAACTTTAAAGAAATAATAACAACTATTCGTCAAGATAAATCCTAGGCCTCACCTAAAGTTGCAAAATACCGATACGAAGCAAAGATTTCAGTAAGAAAGTTAAAAGAGACAAGTTAAAAACAAAAAAAAAAACGGTATCAACTCGACCGATAAAATGAGAATAGCTAATCCAATCATTTCTCTGATACATAATCTGATGCAGTCAACACATCCATATCAAGATAAACAAATACAAGTCAACAAAACTAAAGAAACGAATTAGCAACCTTAGAGATTGTGGAGAGGATAGAGGAACATACCGGCATCCAGCAGAAGACAAAAATTTTACCTTGATTGAAAAGACCTTTTCGCGTCACGAACAGCACGGCTCGGCAACGCAGCATCAAAACAACGACCACACAAAAATGCAAACAGCGGACACGACGGTCGCTACCAAGAAAATTTAAAATTAGCACCGATTCAAAATCACATTCATGCAAATGGAGCTCTAATATTACGACTATTCAAAACGTAAGTCCTACAAACAAAAGATCAGCATCCGCCCTACACTTTCTTAACAACATATTAACAGGCTATCCGTCCATCAGGAGCCCAGAGGCACATAGGCACAAGCAAGATGCTATAAGGAGGATAAAGAGGCCATAAGAGGAATCGCTTGGGATGACATAGCAGCATACTTTCTACAAACCAAGAATCAAGATATATTCACAAAACATTGAATACGAAACATAAGCCAACTGCAAATGCCAAATTATATGATACCCTTGTGACAACAGCAATTTACCAAGCTCGGAACAGCGTCTACTTGTTGCTACAATCCCACTAATTAAAAAATACTCCGCTACTTCTTTACTATCCCCAGGGTTCTCCATAACCTCAGCACCCTGACCTAAGTACTCAGTTTTTCATTTATCAGTTTTTGTTGCTGTTGTTGTTGTTGTTGTTGTTTAATGTGCGCTTATCCTGGACCGCAATTCCTGATTCCTAATCAGCCATATAGACCCGGCCTGGACACCAACTACCAAATATTTGCCATAAACCGAGGCACTATTTAGAAAGTGGAAAGAAAGGGGAAAGCTTAAGGAAAGATCTCTTGAGTACTAATACAACATTGGGTACAAAATGTGACCTGAAGGTTACAAAAGCCAAAAAAAAATTTCTACATATCACTCAATACCAATTACCAATCAGAAATCGACCCAAAATTGATTGCCTTTGTGATAGAGAAATACCCAAAGCTTGATAAAGCCTTGCCATCCTCCAACCTTTCCACCAACGCCACAAGAATTTGTTCTGAAGTCAACAAAACATTCCATTACTCCTTTACGGAGCTTAGGGTTGGCCCAAACAACGCCACCTCGACCAAATGACTCCTTTCTAAGATCTTTTTCCAACGTGCGCTCGTCTTGGAACGAAACGGTAAAACCGGAAAGATCATCGTGGCATACGTCAACGTGAACGAAAATCTTCCATAAACCAACCCCGCGCAAACGAACTGACTCAACCCAAGAATTCGATCCATTCATCGACGATTTGTAGATAGACTTCCCAGCAACCACTACGTTTTCGAACTTTTCATAGAAGCAAGGCACTTTGAAAGGACTGTCACTAATATGAACATCATTAAGCCGGATGGACACGAGTTTTTCCGACCGAAAATTAACGCTGAAGAAAGTCGCTCGATACCTGCCATCCTGCAATCTAACCAACGTCACACTGGTCTTCTCTTCATTCTCCGACTCCACATCTACCAGAAACGGAACTTCATCAGACACAAAGGCGGCAGACTTTCTATGGCGCGGTCTGATTGTGAAGGTACTAAAGAGCCCCGGCAAAGAGTACAGCAATCCTGGGCCTTCCGCAATATATTCTTGGTCACACACAGAACCCAACGAATTCATCATATCAACTATGGTCTTTGCATCTACAGAGAAGTTGAGGAAGTTGTCTATGATATACAACTCTTTGGTGTCTTCAGTATTGTTCATCTTCAGAGTCAAGCCTATATCACTGTACGCCAGCACCAAAGCAATGTCCCTCTGTAACTGAACCGCATGGTTAACTCTATCAACTGAATTTAAAAGACAGGCCTCTGATGATTCTAGTTTATTGATTTGCTCACAGAATGCAGAAGACTTGCGTTCAAAACATTGCTCCACTTGCTTGAGCAACTCTTCTTTTCTAGATAGAAGCTTTCTTGAAACCTGAAAAAATAAACTAATTCAGAATAATTCAATGACCTAGCGGCGTAAATTCATTAACTAGGGACTCTACACGCAGTAGTGGAAAAAATTACGAGATTTCGAACGCCAGCCAGTCTTCACTACGCACCTCTTCAAATGAATCCCCTACTTTGTTAGCAGATTCATGATATCGCTGCTCTAAACGAAGATGCCCATCTGAGAGATATTTCTTTGACACCTTAATCCTTTCGACTCTACTTCGTGCTTCTACACACAGCGATACTACTTCCTGGCGCAATACCACAGCAGCATCGCGCAATGATAAGCATTCATGCGAAGTATGACTCAACGCGAAGCAGTCCATACAGATGGCACGTTTGCATACGCTGTCAAAATATCGGTAAGGCTCATTGTGCTCCGAACACAAAGCCAAAGCCATTGGCACAGTTTTATTTGCTGAGCTGACAGGGACAATCGAATGATGCTTGCAAGCAGGCATTTTAATGTGACCTTTTGCCATAACGTGACACATGTGTAGCTCGCAATCCACACAAAATGATTTTGCTGAATGTTTTTCCTCGTCGCAAACATCACATGAAGTAACTTCGGCACAATCCTTCGTCATAGATTTGGCGTGCATAACATCCAGCAATGAAAAGTTTTTGGGAAGCGCATGCACTCCTTCCTCCACAAAAACTGCCTTTCGATCCTGTGGACACTCGATGCAGCCATCTTTAAACAGTTTCCGCATACAAGAACTGCAGTATGTGTGGCCACAGCTTAGCATTCGAGGGCACTTTTCTTCATCGTCGTAATTTTCATAGCACACAGTGCACTCCAAAACCATATTTTCAGAACCCATAGGCGAAAGAGCGAACAACGATCTATCTGACAAGAAGAGCATAATTAGTATAATCAGCATAAGCGAACATAATCAGCAGCAAACCGAAACCCAGATTCTCAGCAAAAGTATGCCGAACTAGTTTGCATAAGTATGCCACTTACGAATCAGATTACCACATGAATAAATATTAAAAATTCCCGAAACAGAACTAAAAGCACGCCTATCAAGAGCGTCATTTTTCCTGTGTACATTTAGACGTTTGAAGTGCTCTCAACTTACGATTAAAATCCGAATCCAGAAGGCACCTTGGCTTGCATCAACTTGATATATTCTCAACACCTTGTAATCTCATCACTGTTTTACGAAGAACGGTCAGACCAAGTTGAAAAAGCATGAACAACCTCAGGCTAACCAATACCTGCCACCTACTAAACTTGGAACCAAGAAAGTCCCCAAGTAACTTCCCTTTGCCAATTTAAGGGATACGATTATAAGAAATCACTTGTTTGACTATCATCAGGGGATTTACCTAGGGAAGCCATAAGATTTTTCTATGTTAGTGGCTTCTATTAAGATTATGCACATATCTTACCTTATCTTCAAAGAGCTACTTGTCACAAATAGCAAACCAAACTGCTCCGTCCATGGAATCTGACTTCGGCTATGAAATCAATATATTGTAAATCTTTTCAAATTCACATAAATCTACATAATTTAATTAATAATGGCAACAATTCATCAAGATTAATCTTAGAACTCAGCTAAACTTGAGCATGGCTTACACAAAGTAGTGCCAGAATAATGAGTTCTACCGAAAAGACTGAAACCCCAATCAAGAAACTATGAGCCGAAAAACAAGACATATAAAATAGCAAACCAAATATTGCAACAAAGAAGTTCAAAGCAACTGACGACAAAATCATGAGATCAACTCAAACTGCAACACAGAAATAATTCGATTAATTTTCTTACAAATCATGAAAATCTGATGGAGAATCAAGAAACAGATTAGCAAGCCTACAGATGGAAGGGAAAAAGGCAACACATAGGTATCAGGCACACCACAAAAATTTTACTCATGTTATCAATGGCATTCATATATATAAATGACCTATTTGCGTCACACATAGCAGCACTCTGCCACAGAGCGTCATTTACCAAAACAATAACCATACATAGATGCAAACAGTGGGCAAAGACCCAAGCAGGTCGGAAATATTTAAAACCAGTACGTATTCAAAATCACATTCATTCATGGGACGACTATTAGAAAAGAATGTCGCAGAAACAAAAGATCAGCATCCGTCCTACACTTTCTTAACAACATATTTAACAGGCTATCCGTCCACCAGTAGCCCAGAGGCATATCATTACATGTAAAAGCAAGATGCTATAGAAGGACAAGGAGGCTTTAGGGGGCATTGCTTGGGATGACATAGCAGCATACTTTATTTGGCTGAAAATTGCTTTCGAATGCGCGTATAAACAAACAAACAAAGAAACAAGATATATTAACAAAACATTGAATAAGAAACAAAGGTCAACAGCTAATCCCGAAATAAATATTACCCTGGTGATAACAGCAATTCACTTAGCTTGAAACAGCGTCTTCTTGTTGCAACAATTCCATAAAAAACAATCACATATAGTTCTTTACTATCCCAAGGGTTCGCCATAGCCCCAGCACCCTAACCGAATTACTCAGTTTTTCATTTTTCATTTCTTTCTTATTGTCGTTACTGATTTTTTCTTTTTCATTTTATTTATTGTTTTTTAATGTGCGCTTATCCTGGACCGCAATTCCTGATTCCTAATCAGCCCTGACTTGGAAACCAGTTAGAGAACATTTGCCATATACCGAGGCACTGATTAGAAAGTAGTAAGAAAGGGGAAAGCTTAAGAAAACCTTTCTTGAGTACTAATACAACATTGTGTACAAAATTTGACCAAAAGGTTACCAAAAGCCATCAACATTTCCACATATCACTCAGTACCAACTACAAAGTACAAAGCGCATGCACTCTTTCCTTTACAAAAACGGCCTTTCGATCCTGTGGACACTCGATGCAGCCATCTTTCAACAGTTCCCGCTTACAAGCCCTGCAGCATCTGTAGCCATAGCTGAGCATTCTCGGGTACTTCCCCCTTCTTCATCAAAACCATACTTTCAGAACCGATAGACCAAAGCGATAAACGGATCTATCGACTGGAAGAGCATAATTAGCATAATCAGCATAAGTCACCATAATCAGCAGCAATGGGAAACCCAGGTTCCCAGCAGCGAACAACAATGAAAGTATGAGACTTAAGCCTCGTTTTCCTGTAGCGCACATCAATCACAACCCCCCCCCCACGCACCAGAAAGTTAATAACCTTATGTATATACAAATGAGCTCAAAACATGGCATAAAAAAGTCTCTTCCTTTCGCCCGAATAAATCAAGGTCAAACAGTTCATGTAGAGTGTCTTACTGCGATCAGCAGGCTTTCTGTAACCGCAAGAAAAAGCTTACGCAGGGGAGAATATTGCTTTATTCACATAAAGCAAAGAACCAGAAGCAAAGTAAAAGCCAGCAGCAAAAAGCTGAAGCAAAAATAAATAAATAAATAAATAAATAAAAATAAATGAAAATTCAGGAACATCAATAACAGCAACCACAGCACAATCACAATAATATACATATATATATATATAGAGAGAGAGATAAATACACACACGTGTGCACCCATAACGTGCTATAGTCGTCAGCTGAGCGCCGTGCTTCACTAGGATTTCGGCCCAT
>QQSS02035221.1:0-16196 GCA_003687565.2 Craspedacusta sowerbii | reverse complement strand
TGAGAGTTCAGCAACCTGGGGCCTCCAAGTCAGTGATGAATCTAATAGTACACCCAGATACTTCAAATTATTTAAAGGGAATATTTTCATATCACCGACTAATCAGGTAAGAAAAGCCAGCTAAAGGGAATCCTTTGAGCAAGGCTGATACTCCCTTCGTAATGAGTCCGGCTAATACTTCTCTAAGGATTCTCTTCCAAAAATTGGGGGCTAGTGTTTTTTTTTTGCGATTTATTGTTTCATATAGTAGGTTTGCTTGGATAGTGGTACATAAGCTTTACACTGTGTTGTCATAGTCATTGTGCATCAGTTATGTTGCTTGGACATCTAAGTTCAAGCTCTCTGTTCTGTCAGGTTAACCGTAAAAAAAAAAACTGTCATAGCTCTACTCATCAGTTCAGCGAGGGTTTTCTGATAGATAAACCTTGAACACAAACACTGCTATCTGCCTGACACTCAACATCATGACATCATTTTAAGACCAGTTATAGGGGACACGCCATAGAAAGGAACCATGACCATTAATTTTTGCCTTTAATGAGCAATTTTTTAAGGATTTGAAAACTCCTTGGCAGCGAAGAAAAGGCATGCTGCTTGTTGAGGCCATGGCAATCTTTGCATGCCATCGAGAATGTCAGCTGAATGAAAGTGCGATGTACGAAGTCTCAGCTAAAGTATAAATTAATGACTGTTTCGGCGTAGTAAAGTGACCGTCTTTTATCTGTATGTACTAACAAACTGTGATGTGTAAAAACTAGTAGGGACCTAATAACTATACCTAGAAATTTGTTGTTGGTATACCAATGCTGACTGAATCTGTGATGTGAAAGTTAAATCGGTGGAAATTAATTCTGCTCGAGGGAAGCAATTAAACATCCAAATGCTCATCACCTCACCTTTTCCTAAGCTGGTCGATGCGCATGTAAACATGTGTTTGTTCTGAGCTAGACAGTCACTTCCACTTGCTCAAAAAAAAAAAAAAGACTCAGTCTCCATATTGCCTGTGCCTGACGTAGTTGTAGAATTACACTGCAAGCAAAGGATTTTCTTAATTGCCTTGGCGCCAATGTTGTAATAAATGTGCATGCAAGAACACGAAGAAATATAATAAGATTCTAAACTTAATTTTTGCTTCATATTACAATATGGCAACCCTTACTTCTGATTCTGAAAGGTCTTGCCATAAATAAAGCAAATTCACCATAGCCCTTTTTTTGACTTAATACGTAGAAACTTGATTATCATGGACATAGCCAATGCCTTACTGTTTTCAGAAAGATTGGTAGATTTTCTAAGTCTGAATTGCATCAAAAGTCAGATGCTGTTAGTCATTCTAAAGCCTTATTTGTACTGTTTACTTACCAATATTCGGTAACAAGTTAATAAGCCCATTACGAGTAGGCGCTGCAATTCAGAAAATATTTCATCACTACCTGGATATTCCGAGCACGATGCCACCGTACAAGATGGCCTGCAGGCACTTTGAAAACGAAGCTCCCAGTCCATAAGGGTGTGCATAAATTGAAAACAAGACTGCCTGGTGATTGATTGGACCCGTCTATTGTGGGGAAAAATATCGCTAAGATTCCTTGATTTCTTCCGTAAATACATAATTGCTGAACCATGTTGATGTTCAGTCCTTAGCGGATCACTTCGACTTGGGTTTGTTCAAGCGTCGTTGGTAGCAAGCTTTTGCTTTTTCAAGGAGCACATGAGGCAGCTTTTGCGGGCGGGCTTTTATAGTTTAGGTATTACAGCCTGTAATTATGTTTGAGTCGTCCGTAGCTGTAATCTATACTACTTATTCAAACATGTGGGTGACTAAGGTTCCTCGCCATGGAAGCTATTGGCTACCTAATCAAGGCGTTTAAATACGTATAGAAGTTAACGAAGAACTCTTTCCTCTATTTTGTAATTTAGTTATGTGAGGTTTTAGTACAAATGTCGGCCCAAATAGTTTAATGCATGAAGAAAATACTCCCGATCGCTGGTTTGCTCCTCGCTTTGTCTTCAAAACTCAACTCAAAGATATATTATATACAATCTTTATCAAGACAGCAGAAGGAGTCTTTTGTAAACTTTGTAGACACAATTTCTGGAATACTTTTAACGAGGGCAAGTGAAGACAAGGCTGTTGCCAGTCCCCTGCGAAAGATCCAAGATTATGCGTAAATACCAGCCGCACTTAAATTAGATATGGCTTTGTTAACGGGGATGAGCCAAAAGCCAAAGCTTGGGGTGCGGACAAACACTTTCAAATGAAGACCTGAGGCTTTCCAAGCTCAAGCGCCACCTTGATGCCAAACATACTCTTCCATTTAGGGAAGTCGTTCGAGTGTTCAAACGAAAACCAGGTGAGTTACTGATTCCAAATATTTGCTGTCTCGGCCCAGTTCCTTTATAAGTTCCCTTGAAGCAACCTTTCTCTTTGCCGGGGGGAGTACTGCTAATCAAAAAGTTGTTTACTGTTGCTGAGAAAGTCTTTCTCCCTCTCACTGTGGATGTGGAACCGCAAAGTAATCAGCGAAGCGACAGTAAAGAAAGCTTCTGAGCATTCCTCTGTATTAATACGCTATACGTCACCGCATGCTTGACGAGTACGATTTAGAGCATGATCTGGAATGGCAGAAGTATTCTGAGGTTTGCAGTGACGGTTCAGCGTCAGTCACCGGGAGAAATAACGGGATCATTAAAAAAATACCTGACCGTCCGCAAGAAGCAGAACAACAACAACAACAAGAATTTATTTATCGAATTAGAGCTCCGAAGACACTTATAAAAATAGCTTTACAGAATGCTTGTCTAAATTTGAAGGAGGGCTCTTCATAGCATGAGCTAATCGGAACTGAAGAGACCCCCCCCCCCCATACTTCGTGTGAAGTACGTGTAGTCATTTATGATCTACGCAGACTAAATATAAAAATATTACTACAAAAAGGTTTGTACGTAATTGCCAATGTGGGTCAAGCAGACTCTAGGTTTTCATTAGAAGCTTATGGTTACTTGATAGGCCTTATGCCAGTAAAACAAAGACACGCCCAACTATGTGTGTAGCAATAAACAATCCCTGAAGTCGTCGTTGAACTGCAACTTGCTCACATTCCAGTTAATTTGAGCATCGATAATATTTAGGATATACGATGTTTATAGGATATTTATAGGATATTTATAAGATATTTATAGGATATAGGTTATTTAGGATTCAGGATAATTGGACCAGCAAATCTTAGAGATCGCTCGCCGTACTTAACTGTGCTGATCTTGGGAATGCAAGATTTCCGTGTAAATCTGCCTTTGTTCTCTTCAAAGGACTTTTACTGAGAAAAGTGAGTTTAAAGAAGTAGGTAGTTTGCCATTTTTCCAGTCATGCATAAGCATGTGTTTGTAAAGCTCAATCAAATCATCTAGGTTAAGTATTTGCGTTATTGCAACTAACTTGGATGAAGGTTCCTGGAAGTCAGAAAAAGTAATAACCCTTATCGCTCGCTTTTGAATGCGATAAAACCTTTTCAGGTTAGTTTTGCAAAGCCCCACGCAAGGCATCCATAAGAAAAGTGACATCGGAACAGAGAGTAATAAAGGCCTCTAAGTGTGCTGAACGGCACATAGTGTCTCACTTTTGTAAGGATAGCAACTGCTCTTGTGAGCTTCTTTGAGAGTTCAGCAACCTGGGGCCTCCAAGTCAGTGATGAATCTAATAGTACACCCAGATACTTCAAATTATTTAAAGAGAATATTTTCATATCACCGACTTTGATTGTAAGCCTCGGGTTGGTTTTTCTGCTCGGAGGCTTAAATAGAACGAGCTCTGTTTTCGTCGAATACAGCGAGAGGCCGTTTGCACACAGCCCGTCATAAAAAGTATTTAGATCATTATATAAATATATACACATAACTTGTAATGATGGATGGCTTAGCAAGATGTTTGTGTCGAAATGTTGCGCGAGCGAATTCGAAAGACAATAACGCAGATCGTTAATATAGACTAAGAAGAGTTATAGTCCGAGCACTGAGCCTTGTGGAACCCCATATTCTATATCTAAGACCGTGTCCTTTCAAAATCAATTGTAACGTATTGCTTGCCGTCAGATTGCAGAATGGATCCACTATCGTCCTCATGGTGAAAGCCTCATAGTAAGGGCGGCATCACCCGAATCGAACAGACAATGAACGTCTATATGAAAACTTTAAACTGCATGAAGAAAAGCGCTGCAAATTCCCGATTTCTTGCCAGGACGTGTTAGGGCGTAGAAGCAAATCATGTTCAGCTGCTTTATCGCAAGGATTTTAGGTGGCTGTCGAGGGGACTGGTCCGGAATCTGTTTTATGAGCTGTGGAATGATACATCCTTTTTTCTGAGGGAAGAAGAATCCTATCTATCATAATACTTCAACATCATGTATTTCATTGCGAGACTAGCTTTGTGGTATTTTTACTCTTTTAAACCAGCTAAATATTATACTTCAGGTGTGAAACAGTAACATTTTTTTATTGCTGACAAATTTCAACCGTTTAAGTAGAAGCTCTATTTGTAGCTCTAAAGAACTCTGGGGACAAGAATGGATGCGTTTCCTCTATTGTATCCTATTCTGGAGACATAACTTCAGATGACTGATTTGGTTTCTCATCACCTCTCGCAACTTTTAAAGAAGTTGGAAGAGTACTTTCCTAACGATCCCAGAGACTTAAACATGTGGAGACGACTTTCATCGAAATAGTCCAGACAGGTAGGAAAAACATAATTATTGGCTGTATATATAACATCCGAGCTCTCCCGCAGAACTAATTCATGAATGAATGCTTACTAAAAATCGTAATAAAAATTAACAGAGAAAAAATGGGAACAGGCATGAGTGATTTCAATATTACTTTACTATGGCACATCAACTGAATCCTCCTCCTTTTATGACTCAATAGCTTCTCTAAATTTTTTTAACCACTTATTGAGTCGCACAACACTTAGGTCTCAAACTCGTATTGACAACATAACTACTAATGATATTAAGTACAAGGCTGGGAGCGGAAACTTATTTTGTACCATCTCGGTTCACTTTGCACAATTTTCTAATACAACTGATTATAGTTTATCAAAAAGAGAATAAACCAAAGGCATCATGTTTACGGCCACTTGTATAAATTGTTCAATGAACGGGAATTTGTGGAAGAGTTATACAACATCAGTTGGCATCACTTATTTGGGAAAGAAACGCATCCCAATACATAGACAAAAATCCTCATCGACCAATCCTCATCAATAATCGACATTTTAAGCATAATGGCGCAATATCGAAGACTATCAAAAAAGAAGTTATCCCACAACAAAAACATGCATCTCAAAGTCTATTCCTTAGACAATGAATCAAAGAGACAAATAAAACAACTTCATTTAAACTGATTTTTATGAAAAACTTAAAGCCTACAATAAGTACAAGGAACTGCGTCACTCTATTTTATCTATGGCTTTGAAAATTAAGACTGAATATTATAAGAACTATTAACTAAGTAATCAAAGCAACGCAAAAAAGACTTGGGACGAAATAAAATCGATTATAAACATCAACAAACAGGGAAAATTTTTCCTGTCGACATCACTTGACTGCAACAAGTGCGCGATTAACGGTCCGAATAACCTGGCTAATACTTTCAATGAACGCTTTGCCTCAGTTGGAAAATCTCTTATTACAGAAATATCTGATGCTGCAAATAATTTTAAAACTTATATGCCTCGTTCTTTGAACCATAACCTATATCTAAACCTGGCTAATCCTACCCAGGTAATGAATGTCATAAACACTCAAAACACTTCAAAGTCATCCGCCCCGTACAGCATTCTAAGTCGCTTATTCACAATTAGTTCAAAAATTATCGCCTAGGCTATTTCATTTATCATCAATGAATCCTATACTTAAGACATTTTTTCAGATATACTTAAATTAACTAGAGTCATACCAGTTCTCAAATCAGGTCCCACTGAAACATGTACCAACTCGCTATTATCGAACATAAGTAACGTTATTGAGAAAGCGAGGTGTGCGCGTCTTGACAGTTTTCTGGTAAAGTCCCAATTACTCTACGAACTACACTTTGGGTTCAGTGAACATCACACAAATAACCAAATGTCTTGGGTCCCTTGTTATTTTAATCTTTCCTAAAGATCTTCGATGTTGTCTAAAGTCAGGCCTTGTACGGCAATTTGCTATCGACACTGTTATTTAGTTCAGGAATTCTTCCATGAAAAAGATGAATGTGATTCTATCTCGCCATATTTCAACTTTCCATGATTGCCCGTGAGCGATTATGGACTGGCAAGATTTGGAGAAGCAAGATACTCGACCATCTGGGAAGGTGCATGAGGAGGTACTATCCAGACGTGGAAGGAAGATACAAGAGCTGCGTAAAGACGCGAGAAGGATGTGGAAGGCAGTGGAGCGCAGAAAGAAACGAAAAAAGGAAGCTCGGAAGGCAAGGAAAGAATTTTCAAAGAACCCATTTCGCTTTGCTACCCGTCTATTCAAAGAAAAGACCAGTGGAAGGATAGCGCTCTCTAAGGAGCATCTAGACGACTATCTGACGCAAACATACTGTGACGCAAATCGCGACAGCCCTATGCCTGGCTTGGTGAGACCAAATATCCAAGGGGCCAATCAATGAGACCAGGCTAAAGCTGCACGAGGTACAGTATGTGATGCGGAAGGCTCGAGCTGGCGCTGAGGGTTGTCCAAAGGGGGTCGCGTACCATGTATATAAGAATTGGCCAAAGATAACGAAGATGGAATGGAAAATATCGATCAGGTTCTTGGATAAGGGCATGTATAGAAAAATTGGTTGTGTAGGGGACGGAAGCTTTTCAACTAAAGAACTTGATTCCACGTCAGTGAATTAGCTCCGACCGATTTCTCTACTGAACGTGGAAGGGAAGGACTTCTTTTCAGTACTCGCAAGGCGGCTCACAAATTTTTTACAAGCTAATGGGTATGTGGACTAGAGCATCCAAAAGGCTGGAATACCAGACTTTCCCGGCCCTTTGGAGCATGTTTCTTGTATATGGGCAAAAATCATGGGACCTAAGAAGGATAAAGATGGTCTGCATGTTGTATGGCTAGATTTGGCGAACGCATATGGATCGGTGCATTTTGCGCTTGAGTTCTTCCATATACCAGAAACGGTGAGATCATGCTTAATCACATACTTCGACAAATTTAGATTCAGGTTTTCTGCTACTGATTATACCACAAGGCTAGTGCGTCTTGAGAAAGGAATTGCGAAGGGGATGAAAGGATCACCGATTCTTTTTGTGCTGGTGATGGAGGTTACACTGCGTGGCACGGGGTGTGCACGCGACCTGAAAGCTTCTATGGATGACATAGCAATTTTGGAAGATGGTGGGGACAGGATGAGGGAGATGCTCGAGTGGCTGCAAGAACTAGTGGCATAGGCGGGAATGAAATTTAAACCGAAGAAAGGCCGATCGATTTCGTTAGTAAAAGAAAAACTCACGAGGGATGCATTCCAAATACGCAGAGAGAGAGAGAGAGAGAGAGAGAGAGAGAGAGAGAGAGAGAGAGAGAGAGAGAGGATTCCAAACATTCGGGAAGAAAGAGTCAAAAGCCTTGGCAGATGGTATTTATTCCCGTAGTCAGACTGCCATCGTGGAGTTGATATACAGACAAAGGTGGAGGAATATTGGCGGTCATGGATAATTGCAGGCTGCCAGGAAAGTTCAAGGTACATATAGCGCAGTTTGCACTTCTTCAAAGGATCATGCGACCACTTACTATATACGAGATCACCCTTTCTCGTGTCGAAGCGAGACGAAAATCAGCAAAGCCGTCAGAAAGTGGCTAGGTGTGCCTAGGTCCTCTGTTCGGCGGCGTTTTACCAGTCGAGCGCACAACTGCAGTTTGCGCTATCGTCAGTGGTTGAAAGTACAAGGTGGCAAAGGTGCGAGTGCAGACTATGTTGACGGAGTCCAAGGATCAAAGAATAAGAGAAAATCCCTCAGAGTTAGCTGTTGGAGAGAAATGGAACTTGGAGCAATGTGTAAACCGGCTGAAACCATGGCGAAGCATAGAGAAGTGGTGGGGATCGTGCCTTGGTGGTCGGAAAACGATTGCTCGGTTCTGGTCAGAGGTTGGTGCACGTGATAGAAGGAAGCGTAAATTAGACGAAGTCCGGGTATTGGATAAGGAACTGCGCATGGCGGAGGCTGCTCAACAAGGCCAACAGGGACGGTGGCTCAACTGGAACGGCGTAGGGAAGCTGGAGCTTACCTGGAGTAGCATATGGAAAGAAAATCAGGGCAGTCTAAAGAACCTGATGCTGATGCCTTACGATGTTTATCTATCACCAGCCAATCTTGTCCGATGGAATCTGAGCTGATGAGCGAACTGTAACTTATGCGGAATGTATGCTAGTTTACACCATATTCTCGTGGCTTGCCCTGTGGCTCTGGAAAAAGGTTGGTACACCTGTAGATACAACCACGTTCTGGAAGTAGTAATAAAGGCTTTACAGCTGCAAAAGATCCGGGAAAAAGTGCTGAAGGATCGACGACCTGTCAGAAGACAAGGACAGTGAATTGGCTTAGTCTGGGAAGTGCAAGCAGATAAGCCCTTGCCTGAACGAATTTTGATCTCAAACCTAATACCCGACCTGGTGCTGTTGGATGTAAGAAGTAAGAGAGCCTTGCTGGGAGAGTTGACTATCCCCTTGGGAGGAGAATGTACATAATGCCCACGAACAAAAACTCGAAAAGTACGCGGACCTGCAGGTGGAAATAAACAACGCAGGATGAGATTCCGAACTTTTTCCATTTCAGATTGGCCGCCGAGGTTTTGTGTGTGCTTCAACGCGAGTATTTTGAAGAGAGCGGAAGTGGAACGAGGTCAAACTGTGTTGAATGAAATGGCAAAAGCAGCGGAGGAAAGGAGTGCTTGGATTATGTTGACATGGAGGCAAGCGTGAATGAGGTATTAGAGTGGCTCGCACCAAATACGTGACCACATGGACCTGTGCGCAACAACTTATAGCTGTGCTGACCCACCACTGTGAGAGATTCTTTGCTTAATGGGTCGAAATCTCCGTGGCGCACAGCTAATGACCCAGGTCCTTGGGTTGCATGGATTCTTACCATTTTCTCACCCTTGAACAGAACGTGACAAGAATCATAAACAAACTTAACAAGAAGCATAACGTAATGTAATGTTAGGTAAATAGATTCAAAGAGTATGATTGCCCCTGGCTATTAAAATTAGGACAATCCTTAATAAAGATGCCTTCCTTAATTTCAAGACACAAGCTGCTACTGTCCACAGAGAGGATGACAAAGTCCGAAAAAGCTATAGCCTTAGAAGTCAGCATGTGATCTCGAACAGCAAGTCTCGACGGCCGTCAGCATCCGTTACTCTTTGCATATAAAATATGCCCTCTTAGCAAGGAGCTTTGTAGTAAAAAACATGCTTCTTGGTAATCTTGGCGAGCAACTGACCACATGAAAACTCAGAGCAATTTTAGTACCACGAATAGTTTGAACATATAAAAACAAAGCTATCCAGATATTCTAAAATGCGCCTGAGCACAGAAATAGCCATTGCCGAATGCATTAGTGTTGCAGCCTTTGCTTGTCTTTACCGAGTCTGGCACCAAGCTCCAAAAAAATATTTCGGCATGTCTTTAGCGTAAAATCGCATGCTGTTTGCAAAATCTAAACAACTCGAATGTCTTTATTTGACCTTATTTAATTGATATTTACTGCCACTATAAATTTAGCCTGTTGATTCAATTGCATATCTCATAGCTTTTTCCTTTTATACCGACCAGGCGGGCAACATTTGATTAGGCTCGATGAGCGTAGCGGGGGTTTCGCCACGAGGCAGCCATCTTACGCAGTGAAGCGTGAATCTGACGTCACATACCGGGCCCATCAAGTATACCCAAAACTAGATCAGCACGTTCACGTTGCGCATTGCTCGTCACGTGCTAGCGTTTAGGCGTGTTCGATTGATCACACCACCACACCTAGTTGATTTTCATGGTTTGGTGACCAACTACGTGCGATTAGATAGAGTTCTCGGTACCCTAGGCGTGGGCCAACCGCTTGTAAACAAACTGAATGCTCTGGGAGCGAAATGGGTACTTCGTTGATGGAGTCTTCGGAAGTATGCAAATGTGTTTTGTAAGCATGAGAGGGGACGTTGGATGCCAGGTTGACATCAGTGCCACCTGCTTTAAGAAAGATACTGTTGATCAGGCTTGTCAATTCGACGGGATTGAAGGTGGGTGGCGCTTAGGTGGGGCCGCTTCAGAGTCTCACTCTGTCCTAATTGTTTGTTTTTTTTTAGTTGTTTGGTGTTATTTTATGTTCATGCTCTGTTAATGGCGCAAGAGGAAGAAGTCTCTTATTTTCTTTTAGGACATGAAACATCATCCTCTGATGCTATCACATCAACTGCAAGGTAATTGTACAATTCTGTTGCCCAATAAGTTTTTCACTTCAAGGTTTCAATTGCAGGTGTTTTAGCTTTATTAACCCTATCATACTATCGCGCCGGTAAATGATCCGTACATTTTAAATTATTTCAAAGCATTATTTTTGTACCTATTCAATTACTAGGTTTATTGCTTATCTCAGCCACAATTTTCAGTTTGCCTTGCTGATTAGTAAGTTACGGTCATAACTGTATTGTCAGAGTGTTGAAAATCACCAAAAATTAGGCCTGGTCCTCCTATTATGATACACTTGTGAATGATTAATTGTTAGTACAACATTTCATGTGAATGATTAACATTTATTGGGGCCTCTTATTGTTTATTCATATGGGCTAGTATTCCCTGCTTTTTTTTTTCTAAAATCTGTGAAAACAATTTGTTTCTGAATTATGTAAAATTAAATTTATAATTTGTTAAATAAGAAAAAATGGGTTGACCATTTTGCGTGTGTGGTTTTCTGGATATCAATTTGTTTTGTAAACCTTTTGAGGGATGCAAAGCCAATCCAAGAGTTCTTTCCTTTTTGCAAAATGCGTCCTGCATGTTTTATTCAAATGTTTTTTTTTTGGCTTGACTCCTAACTCACAATTGTTTGTGACACTTTCTTCTCATGGACGCTGCTTTTTGAAGCAAGTTTCTGTCTTTCCTTTTCTTTTTGTTCACTAGCTATCCTAATTTCTTATTATTTGTTTTTATTTTTTGTTCCCTGACTAAAAGTTAAGAATCTCATTTAGTTGCGTCTCAAAAAAGCTTTCAGATTTTCCATGGCCTTCCCTAAAAATCGTATCTTGCAGTCTATTTAAAGGTTTGATTTCTGCAGGTCTTAAGGCATTACAGGCCAGGATAATTATAAATTTAATTTTAAAAAATAGCCTGCTTTCCTTGTTTAGCTGAAGTTTGTTAATCACTAACTTTAAGTTTTTATAATAGTTTGTTTTGGCTGCATCATAGTCATCTCAATGATTCATAGAATCAATTCGTTTAGCTCTGCACTGCTACTTTATAATTATCTGTACATAGACATGTCACCAATAAAGGCCTCTGGCTTGAAGTTAGCTTTTCTGAATTCCTTTTTTTTTTTTTCGTTCTTTACTATCAAGGCAGTTTCTTATGTCTCATTTCTAGTCATGCGCATTAGAGATAGCTGTCTTGTTTAATCTAAAAACTTAGTCATTCTAGACATTTTTCCCTATGAGGACCGATACTCTAATACAAAGTGTATTGGCCTTTGCCAGCAGACCTTCCTGTTCTTCATCCTTCTATCCTAAATCTCTGCTTGTTCTCAAAGAATCTGCCTATACTTTTCCAAAAAGTTTATTCCTAAATCCTCATTTATTTTGAACCTTGTTCAAACTTGAAATCCAATCATTTGTTTCAACAGCCTATTTTCCATTTCCGTGTGTAAATGATGAATTTTTGTTGTGGAATGTGGGTATGCAATCAGTTCTCTGTTTCATCAACATCTGATAAAAATGTCCTAGCCAAACGTAAAAACTGTCTTTGCTCTCAGTCAAACAGTGTAGGATGCATATCCTAGGGCAACGTTTTAGAAAGTTTTTCTGAATGCTGCACTCTGTGCAATCACACTTTTATTCAAATCTTGCCTTCCACTCCTCTGTCCCAGCGAACAATAATTAGTTTTTACGGTCTCTAGCCATCCATTTCTGCAATGCTTTCTCCTTTCCAAATATTGTGCACCCGTTTAATATATCCACAATTGACCTTACTTCTTGACCCCTTGCGCTTTGACAGAACTACTGGCACTTGTTGAGGTCAGCACTGTCTGTCGTAAATTGTGTCCTATCTCTGACCAGCAACATGTTTCCAAGCACCTCAAATCCCTTGGGACTGGTGATCTGGGATTTAAATCAGTGTCCTTTGTCCCAAGCTTTGTCCTGGACACCTGCAGACATGACTCCCTAGAGGTACTAGCTTTCTGTTACCGTTAATTTGATGATACCCATGGTGCAACTTTTCTATGGTTTTAAAAAATATGATGATGGCCCCAGGAAGTTGCAGAAATTTCATGTTGCAATTTGCCTTGTTAGGCAATCCCCTTTATATGTTTTTGTACTTAGCTCAAACATGGACAGATGTTGGTTTTTGTATTTGCTGTAACGTTACCTATTTTAATTTTGAGTTAAGTGATTGTAAGACCGACTTACAGTACTTATGTGTACAGTATCTTTGAATTTTATTGTTGCTCTTTTAATTGATCGCTATTATCTATCAAGACTTCTATGTTCTGAGGGACACTTGAAAAACTGAAATCAGAGTTTTAAAGCACATGTTTCTTTTGTTACCCATTGGGACGACAAAATGCGACAGGAATTGATCTGGACAGTCCCAAGTAAATGCTGCTGTTACAGCTTTAGAAGAAGGGAACTTGATAGGGAGTTCTTCCTTTTTTTGACTCTACTACCACAAATACTATACAAATGAATCGATCATGCATTCTCATTGAAATGAGACATAAAAGGGAGTCTTTTGCCTGTCCTCATCACGTTCTGGAGTCTGGTAATCACAGCTGTCTAGACAGTTCTCACGGGACCAAGTCAGGTCCCAGACATTCTGGTTTTCAAAAAATTTCAGACGGTATGATAGCACAAGTCCCAGACCTCGACTTCTGTGCAGATAGTAGAAACTGTTTTTAACTGATGGTAGTTCATGAATCTGATGGCTTGGGCTGGGCAAATATGGAACTTAACAGAATAGTGGCCGTTCGAAATTTGATTGCCTTATCAACGAAATGCTGTTTATACAGAAGATGGGACCATCACTTAACAGAATAAGCAGGTTTAATTGGTAGATTCAGCCAAAGCATTCATTTACATTAGATTTTTAGTTTGGTGAAACCAACCTATTTTGGTTTTGATTAGCAGAAGTGCCGTTCGAAATTTGATTGCCTTATCAACGAAATGCTGTTTATACAGAAGATGCGACCATCTCTTAACAGAATAAGCAGGTTTAATTTGGGGATTCAGCCAAAGCATTCATTTACATTAGATTTTTAGTTTGGTGAAACCAACCTATTTTGGTTTTGATTAGGTAAGTGTCTAAGAGATCAGAGTGAGGAATGTGTATTGTGAGTGAGTGCTTGCAATGTTTACAATTTCAATTATAAAGACTTAAAGATCCTATCTGCCTTTACTAGGTCACATGTCACGCCAGATGTGCATTGCTAAAGCAATATCAGAACGAGCTGATACAAAATTGATTCCTACGCCATGCTTAAAGGGGCTCATATCATAAGAGGCCATCATTCACTTGCATCTACATCTGCAGTGATGTCAGGGGCTGATCTGTGAAATTTATGAGCCAATCATTGGTCACTGTAAGAGATGCAGTACCAAATGTCAATGCTCAGAAGTTATAGTGTGGTAAAGAAAGGTTCCATGCGAGCTCCAAGCACAACTGTGTGGCTCATAACATAAGTGTGTGTAGGAGTTGCAGAAAGTATTGAAAACCAGCAGAATTTTCATTTGAATGCACTGCAATGACAATTGCAGGGGCTTGTGTTGCTCAGCATTTTGGAATTGCAACAGATAAAGCTTCATGCTGGAATTACTCACAACGATCTTTTGTCTAATATTTTGAGAATCCTTCTTGCCCCTGCATGGATTGATGTTAATTACGATGGTCCAAGCAAGTAAGACTTCAGTTAGGTTTTGCTTCTGTGGCAAACTTATGATATTATGCCGTCCATGCACACTAGTACTACATTGTACTTTGAACCGCTGAGTTTTGTAGCAATTCATATATAGTCTTAGAGGGCCTTATTTTCCTGGCTAGAGCAGATCAGTTTAACCGCTCGCATTGTCGATGTTTCGTGCACGTATGGGAGGCCTGCAAAGTGTGAAGCTTGGTGGTACATTGAAGCTAAAGATAGCTTGGCTGTTTTAAATTGTGGCCAGTCTTGCCTGATTGAAAAGAAGCTGCGAATTCAGCTTCAGATCAGAATCAAATGTAGAAATCCTGTAAGCTTGTCTAATCCCATGGTCTTAGCCCAACCCCATGGTATAAATCCTGTAAGCTTGTAAATTTGACAGGTTGTCTTTATATCGTCTGTCAAGTGATGTGTAGTAATAAAAAAGCAGTCATTAAAACTGGCTAGCCTGACTGATTCCCATTGATGGGTTTTTGTACTACCTGCTTGACAAGCATGCAGAGGATTTTGGTACCTCTTTGCAAGGTCTTAATCTAAGTTAAAAGTTGGTCTGGTATGCTTGCAGTGCATGTTCTGGTTCCCAGCATACTTTTTTTTCTATTGATGTTTTTGTGTGAGTAGTGCAATGCAGTAATGATGCTAAGTTGATCTGTTCCTAAACCATCATCATCATCTCATCGCCATCTATCAGTGTAGATCGTGCAGGCATATGGAAACCACGGCAATTTTTAGACAGTTTCTTTTTTAGAGTTGCATTTAGTTATTCATTTCCTTCGCCACATAACAGTATGTGTAATATTTTCAAAAGGGCTATCAGGGTGTCATCCTAACAACAGCTAGTAATTGTTCCATCTAGTTTTGCAGAACTAGTGATGCAAAAGCTACTATTTCAGCGAATTCGATGTTGTGGCAGGCCTTTGAGCTAATTTTCTTCGAATAGTAAGCAGGTTATGTTTGTTTGCAGATGACAATTATAGTATGTGACCACTAAACGTTGCAGTGGTGCACATTCGCTCCTGCGAGGTGGAAGTTTGTAGGAAATTATAAATGAGAAATCCTGTTAAATGATTTTGAAAAATAAAATCGTGGATTGTGGGCGGCACTTTATCATGCGTTCTCCTTTCGAGCTCAAGCAGAGTTGCATTCTCAGAGTTGCATTCATTGAATGGCCGAGCTTTTGTGCTTTTGTTGGTTAGATTTTGTTATGATGAAATCCATCTATGTGGAGTCTGTGGGACTCTGCTAAAAACCTCCGTGGCCGGCTAATGCCTTATAAAGTAATGTAGCGAATCACTCGCTCTGTCAGCTATTCCACGCAGCTTTTTAGGGGTGTTCCTGTTCGCTTGCTTGTTTTCTGTGTAGTGCGGTGGTGTAGTTTGTATGCCGCGATGTTTGCACCCGCCCACTCTGCTAGCTTCATTATGTATGCTGCGTTCCACACCATCGCCTTGTTTGTTTGGGTACCTCCGATTATCTCAGTGGTAACTTGGCATATCCACCCATGGCCTGCGCCCTTGTGTGGTAAAATGCTGCGATCAGACGTCTGACTAATGCCTCCTTTGTTAACGAAGTGGTGGGTTTATTGTTGTTTGTTTGAAAGACTTATGCAGAGCTTGCGGCTTGTTCTTGTAAGCAAGTGTTCTCCCTCGTTCTGCTGGGCCGTGACGCTCCGGATAAGCCACGCCTTCGAGCACGGACCGGGAGCTGAAAAACCTGATAAGACCGGATGAATGGGAAATTGTGTTTGGCTCAGCAATCAGGAAGATTAGGTTGGGCGAAGTCGTGCCTTGCAAAATTTTTGCGCTCCGGTCTTGGCGATCTAGTTTTCAGGATGACCGGAGGCATTTGGAGACGACCGGTGATCAGTTGGAGGCTTGGTGGTTGCAGGTTATAGATATATGTTCTGGCGCTCCCCTTTTTGAAAGTCCTATGATACTTGTGTTCTTGGTTGTTAGAGGCGCCTAACGCATGTATGTATGTATGTATGTATGTATGTATGTATGTATGTATGTATGTATGTATGTATGTATGTATGTATGTA
>QQSS02035110.1:0-18807 GCA_003687565.2 Craspedacusta sowerbii | reverse complement strand
CCCGTGAGTCTTGGGGTTGGTATCGGTCCCACAGGGCAGAATGTCCATTAAAGTCGCCAACAACTAAAGCTTTTGGTGTCGACGGAAGGCGTGCCGGTAAGAATATCGAGTCTTGCGTCTTGATGGTAGTCTTGCAGACTTCGCACTTTGACGCATCTGGGTCTGGAATCCATGCTCTTCTGCCATCAACGTATGCTCGGCGATCAACACGTCCTTTCGTTGGTCCAGGGTTTAATTCGACATCACCAGAAAGCAGAAGAACGAAAAAGGAGAATAATAAGTAAGGGAACCAAATAAAGTAAACAAGTATTTCCATACCACAGCAGAGAGCGGAAAAATCTCTCTGTTGACTAGCCATGGATCCAAACATTTGGCCGCTAGTAAACCAATGCTTTCCAGCCTTTGAAGACTTCTGCTGACCGCTGGAAAGCCAGACAGGATTTGCGAAGATGAAGTAACGGGACCACGTAGGCGTCTAAGACACACAGGTGAATTCCCATCATGGTGAAACTTTTTGTCTCGCCCAAGTAGTCAAGGTCCGCAACTCTCCAGCGTGGAGGCAAGTTTCGTTGAGTTGCTCCTAATTGTGTTGTTGTTGTTGTTGTGGGCGCTTCATTTGCTGAAGCCTTCCTCAGAAAGGCTCAGAGTCCTTTCTGCAAACGAGATCACCTGAAGTGGGCGGGTGGATAGCCATTTCAGCGATACCTTTGTAGTCCCGAATACTTCATTTCGCAAATCCTCATGTGCCTTGCATTCCTGCAGCCAATGTATAAGGTCATGATCTGCTTCCCCGCATGTTGGACAGGTCGGAGAGATATCCGGATCTGTTCTGTGGTGGTATGCTTTTAGGGAATGGTGGTGTCCAGATCGGAGGCGTATGCTCGGCGATCAACACGTCCTTTCGTTGGTCCAGGGTTTAATTCGACATCACCAGAAAGCAGAAGAACGAAAAAGGAGAATAATAAGTCCCTAATTGTGTGCTTCTTAGCAGCTTTCACTCCAGCAGACACCAATCCTTTGCGTGGCCCGGGCAGGGGCCATATCCGGATTGCGCTACAAAGCAGATTAAAAATATCACCCACCCACAATCTTTGCCCCCACTTCCAGGCTTTTCTTGAATTTTTATTCATGGACTTCACAAAAAGATGTTTCATACAAATATCTTTTCTCCTGGTCAAATCCAAGATTCTCCACGCACAGGCGACCAGTTTGGCCAATCTGAGTCTCGTTAGGAGAGCTCATCCCAGGTATTGCTTGTTTGTATTTGTTAGTTAATTTATAAATGGTCACAAATGGCAGTGTTCGAAATTTGGAATGAAATATCTTATTTTAATTTCATATTCGAGATTTCGTTGGCATTGTCCTTACCTGATCGAACATTGAAGTGGTTAGGACAGAGCCAGGACCCTGAACGCCAAGGGGCTGAGCTGGTTAGTGACATGGCTGGTAGGGGTCATCCATAAAAGGCGTCCTCTTGACAAGGGGAGGGTAGTCCTGCCAAAGGTGGGTAAGGGAAAGGGGATAAATGTCAGAGTGGACGTCCACAATTCAATTTCAGACTTAATATAGCACTTCTATGTTACAGTAACAGCGAGTTTATTATGTTTCGTCAGCGCACAAATACCAAGTCCAAAACTTTGCGTTAGAAGTGCACCGTGCACAGCTAAAGGAGTATAAGCTGGGTAGAGGCTCTGCAAAGGCTTCGTCTAAAACTAACACCCATTTTAATGCAGCTGGAATGCCGTATCTAGTTTCCTGACCACGACTAGGTAGTTGCTGTTAGGCGTAAACTGATACCTTCGGTTTATTCCAATTTTGTTATTAAGGATGTTCTTATGAAATATTCCGGACCAAAGCCAATATTTATCAGGAGTGGTAAACACGACAGTAGCAGTGCTGCCAACACATGCCGCAGATTTTTAATGTGTTCCTTTCTCTTGACAGCTTCAAATACATGGAAAATAGTAATACTGGAGCAGTGAATTCCACCGAAATCATTACGACGTGTGGAATGCGGCAACAAAATTTTATTTCCCAATAATTGCATTGTGTTTAAAAGACTGTCTAGCCTCAACATGGAAGTCCTTCATAAATGCAGTAATTAGATTAGGAGACAACCTCGTTAGCCGTGGCTAATTTAATTGAAGCTGCTAGGCTAAATATTCTAGTCACTCCAGTTATGCTACACTGCTTAATCAATAATAGTACATAGCCCAAATTTAAAATGCACTAATATTAAAAGCACCTACTTAAATGCTTGTAAAAGTTTGAACATAAATAGGAAACATAAGCAACTCAAGAACAAACAAAATTAGGAGCTACAAAAATAGCAGACAAGCTCCTGCTAAGAAAAGAATCGAAAACGTTTTAAACAGATGCTCTCGCGTATTAGCAATGTCATCTTCATCACAAGAAACTATCCGCGATTACTCTGTACAACCTGCTCTAATCGAGGAGTAAAAAAAAAAAAAAATATTCCTACTCGCGGCATTGGAATGTGACAAATGTGTCCCCTCGTGCAGTTCTAACCACGTGCACTAACTTCAGTGCTCATTAGGATCAGTATTGAAGAGTTAGTAGACCAACGCACGGGAAAGCAAGAAACCAAGCATACATTTAACTGACTAGGCAGGCAGTCATCTGCCTAGTGACTAGGCAGGCAGTCATCTGCCTACTGACTAGTAGGCAGTAGACAGTAGCCAGTATCTGCCTACTGACTAGTAGGCAGATAAACTCAGTCAACCAAGCACCTATTCAACTGACCAGAAGGCAAATAAGCTCGGTCAGCATACAAATAGATCGTTTACTAATGCATCTTGTCATACGAAATATTATCGCCAAGCGAAACAGTGAATTCACGAACATTGAGAAAGCTGCGCTAAATGGGGACATGATGTCATAAAAAGTACGTTAGGAAGCTACATGGCAACCACGACCGACAAAAGTATTGTAAGTCAGTATTAGCCACATGAAGCCATAAGCAAAGCCATGAGCACTTCTATCCCAAAGTTTGCTTTAGGATTAGATTTTTTGACATGGATGTCACATTAAAAGTTTTATAAGTAGCCTTTCACCTTGAAATTTAGTACTACTACCAGTGCTACTGCCATGAAGTTCGTTCGGTCAGTCTTAATAGCTGCGAAAGGTTGCAGAGTCGCTTTTCCGAGAGTCGATGGTAGAGGCACGCGAAGTGAATAATTTATGGAGACACTTTAATAGCCGGTTATAGTACAAGTCATGCAAAAAAAAAAAAAAAAAAAAAGAGAAAGCATGAGTTTAGCTTACTGGCACCCTCAAGTTTTAGAACTTTTACCTGCGACAATATTTCAGACGTATGGGGTATCATAATTAGAGAACGTAAGCATCCTTGAGCATGTTGAGTACCTTAAATATTCTGTTTTCAATAAATTTACTAGCTATACCCCAGTTAAAGCTTCCCCTTGTCACAGTTGAATGCAATAGAATATAGATGAGTGACTTAATATTCGGAGTATCCACATGGCATCGTCTTTTAGTTAATAGGCAGTTCGCTCTCGCACGTTTTTTCGAGTGTTCAAAGATTTGATTAATCCATGGCAGTCGAGAATTCAGCACGATACCTAGATAATCAGACTTCTTGGATAAATATGTATGTCTATTTTTAACTTTTACTTTCAATTTAACCTCGCCTTATTTAATCTTAGGGTGATAAAGTAGGACATCCGATTTTGCGGAATTTCGCATCCGAAAATCATTCATATTGATAGTAGGAATAGTAAGAGGCCCGAAATAGATCCTTAGGGTACACCAAACTCTATGACTAGGATATTGGAATTAGCGCTTTCAAGAGCGCCGAATTGCTTTCTTCCTTTAAATGTTGCAAAGTAGTTCAAGGACACTCCACGAACAACTTTTATTTAATAGATTGTCGTGATTAAGTGTATCGAATGCTTTTTGCAAATCTATAAATATGCCACAGGCGTATTTACCTCTATCATATATATCATTAGTATTGGTAATTCGGTTTACTAGCGTGTGGTTAATTGATTGGCTTTTATGGAGACCAAATTGTAGATCATAAGGTAGTTAATGTTTTTCTAAGAAATCGTTAAACCGCGTTTACATGGTCTTTTCGACAACTTAGATATTTGACAACAGCGAGATAGGTCGATAGTTGGTGCATATTTCTGCGATGGACGTTTTGTAAACAGTTGTTACTTGGCCAGTTTTAGTACATCCGGAAATATACATGGGTTAAATGACTCGTTTATGGTACATTATATGGGTTTGGAGAGAATAGGTGAACAACATTTGGAATAGATGACTTGGAATGTTGTTAGAACCGAGTTTATAACATCGCCTTAATCGGGTTAGTCGGGATTAAAAGGATTGTGGCTTGAAGTTCGAAGTATGTAGGTCATAAAATAAGAAGAAGAATCACAAAAAGTGCTTTAGCATTGAGAAATGCCCTGACTGAGCCAAAGTAGTCAATTAAAGTTTTATCCAAATCCCATTAACGGTACAGCTTTTGTGGTAAAGTAATTTTAAGGGGGTAAGCTTACTCGTTTTTTAGTGAGCAATGGACTTGAATCCTTGGACCCTTTTTGTTTGGTTTTAATAAAGCAACAATAACAACAAAAATTTATTCAACCAATTAGAACTGCGAAGAAAACGTATAAATATAAATTTACATAATGATTGTCTAAATGGAAAGGAGGGATCTTCAAGGATGACACGCCCAGCTAATATGTAGCAGGATATAATGCCTGAAGTTGTAGTTGGAACTGCAACTTGCTGACATTCAAATTTAATTTGAGCATAGACGATATGCTTAAGTATATTTGGATCAGAAAATCTCAGAGATTGCTTGCCGTACTTAATTGTGGGAATCTTGGGAAATGCAAAGAGTTTCGTGTAAATCTGCTCTTGTTCTTTTGCAAAGCACTTTTACTGAGAAAACTGAGTTTAAAGAAGTAGGTAGTTTGCCATTTTTCCAATCATGCATAAGCATGCTCTTGTTAAGCTAGTTGGATGGAGGTTGCCGGAAGTCAGAAAAAGTAATTACCTATATCGCTCGATTTTAAATGCGATACAGCCTTTTCAGGTCAGTTTTGTCGAGAACGGGTTTAGGTACTTCCTTGTGGTGGACTTCCTCCTGAAAGTTAGTCACTTTCGTATGCGTACTTTCTGTTTGTGTTTTCCCGCCATCACTTATTATCTGCTTGTGCTTTCTATTTATCAGCTATTATTTCTAATAGTATTTAAATTGCTTGTAATTTGTGTGGGGTAATACTCTAGTTTCTAAAGTGTGTATATAAAGGGTCCAAACTGTAAAGTTGAGAGTAAGGGTAAAAACAAGAACAAGCGAAGTGTTGGTGAACAGCAGTGTTCTTTATCTTCGTGCACAAGACTATTCCTACGGTGGAATGGTCTCAGCATCCATTCTGCTAGAGCCTGGAGTCTTTCCTACACACAATAAGTTTTGTTTGCAAAGCATCAGGCAAGGCATCCATAAGATAAGTAACATTGGAACAGAGAGTAATAAAGGCCTTTAAGTGTGTTGAACGGTGCATAGTGTCTCACTTTTTTAAGGATAGCAACTGCTCTTGTGATCGTGCTATCAAGTTACTTGCCAACAGATGAAAAATACTTATTAAAAGCACAGCTTATATCTTTCAGATTTGATGCAACGGACCCAATATGTTCAACTGTTCCAGGAATGGCGCTGCTTTGCCTTTATGATAGTTGGATGATTGACTTGATAATGGTACTGTTTTCTCGAAAGAAGTTTCAAAAGTGTAGTATCTTATTTTTCCTCAAAAGAAGTACAATCAAGTAGCGGTATTTTCTATAGAGCTCAAACAGTTCCTGCTTAAGAGCAGGATTTGGTTCAGACAGGAGTTTTCTATGCATTTTATCGCGCTTCATGATAAATATTAGCAGACCCCAGGTAATCCAGGGCTTCTGTTGTAGATTTATTTCTCTTCTCGACAAGCGATGCATTGGAGCCATAACATTAAGAATATCCACAATTTTATCAATAAAAACAAGTCATTAGAGAATCCAAGTGTACGATACCATCCGCTTAGCAGCTCCAGTCAATTTTTCCAACTTCTTCCACAAACTCAGGCTCTCTGAAGTTTTTATACGAACGTCCAAATTTAGCTGGTAAGTTCTTATCTTTTTTTCAAGCTGTATTCACAGAATATAGCGAATTGAAAGAAGTAATCAGAAACTTGGCATGTAAAATTTCCATTGACAGACTCGTACTTGATATTATTCATAAATATGTTATCTATAAGTGCTTGAGATCTAAGTGCCACACGTGAAGGCTGCAGGATTTGAGGTTGGAAGAAGTTGCAACTCATGTTGTCATGAAAACTACTTGTATACGAGCACTGATAGCAGTTGAGGAGATTGATGTTGACGTCACCCAAGAAATTAATGAACTTATTTTCTTCACTGAGTGATCCAATCTTTTCAACATAAACAAATTAATAAATTATCAACACTCATTTCAGGTGCTTGTATATGCAACCACAAAGGATGTTTTGCCTGGACTTCTGCTCAATTTCAATAAAAATTGCTTCAACTTTTTTATGGAATTTTTTGTGGAAAATTTATGGGATTTTTTATGGAAAAAGATGGCAAGAGATTCATATTCAGCTTATTTATTTTTGGAATCGAGAAACCTGAGAATGTTTCTAGTAGTACATTGTCAGGTTATGCAGCAAAAGGCAAAGTATTAGCTAGGAAAGACGGACAAGTAAACATTTTACTCGAACGGTATTCAGTGGACTTCATATTGCAGCATTTGATATGGAAGTAACGGTTTCAACCAAAACATTTTACCATGCTGCATACCACACATTTTACTAATACGTGAGAAAATAGTTATTATTTTATTAAGTCTTCCTTTTCCTAATCATATATACAATAGAATTACGTAGCTTCTTGTAGCTTTTTTTAGAAAGAAATTTTCTTCTTTTTTTTCTTTCTTGCTCGTTGGTTTTCAAATACTGCTCTAGATATTTATCTCTCTGCTTCATGGCTTGTAGAATCGGGTTGAAGATCCACGTTTGCCTGTAATCAGTAAGAACAGCCAATAGCACAAAATGATCGGAGATAGTACGCGTTAAATTTTCACTCGCAAAGTTATGCTCCATATCATTTGTAAATATATTGTGTATTAAAGTTTGTGAAATGAGTGTTAATTGGCTAGGCTGCAGAACTAGGGGTTGGACGCTAAGCCAGGCAATAGGAACGAAAAAGGTGGAAGCTGCAATCGGTGTGCCATAGTTAAGTAAGCTAATAATGAAATCTCCAATGGTTGTTACCAACTTGCCTTCTCTATTTGATGAAGTCATAGCATCGGAGAGTTAACTGAAACTTCTTAGTGATTTCTGACGCGCTGTTTTGCTAAGAAGGGTATGTACACTGAAAATAGAGGTTTCATATTTAGATGCGTTGGTTCGGTTAATGCATGAAGAGTTGGCATACCATCTACATATTTCTGGAGAAAATAAATTTGTTGTTGTTGTTGTGGTTGTCTTCACCACTTATTAAAATCGAAAAGCAAAGGGAATATCATCCTGAAGGAAACGCTGACATGGTGCAGGAGATGGTATTTCTTGAATGTTAAATTGGAGCATTTAGCATAAAGGCAAAGTTTGCATGATGAACAAGAGACGCAACGCAGTTGAGTTGGCAAAGGTAGCCTACATTTTCAACATTGTCACGCTCCTTTCACGATTAATTCCTGATCGAACGCATAGTTTTTTTTCCCACGGCATTCATGATCAAACGCATACGCACGTTCTTTTCACGGTGAATTTATGATTGAATGCATTAGCACGTTCTTTTCACGGCAAATTTATGATCGAACGCATATGCACGCTCACATTTTCACGGCGAATTCATGATCGAACGGATACACACGTTCTTTTCACGGCAAACTTATGATCGAACGCATATGTACGGCTTTTTCACGATGAATTCATAATAGAACGCAAAAAGACCTTTTTTTTTCACGGCATTCGTGATCAAACGCCTACCCACGCTCCTTTCACGACCAATTCATGATCGAACGCATAAGGAAGTTTTTTTTTTCCACGGCATTCATGATCAAACGCATACGCACGATCTTTTCACGATGAATTTATGATCGAACGCAATAAGCACGTTCTTTTCACGGCAAATTTATGATCGAACGCATATGCACGCTCACACTTTCACGGCGAATTCACGATCGAACGGATACGTACGTTCTTTTCACGGCAAATTTATGATCGAACGCATATGTATGGCTTTTTCATTCGTGATCAAACGCCTACCGACGCTCCTTTCACGACCAATTCATGATCGAACGTATGCGCACGTTCTTTTCACGCTAGACTTTAGTCTCTTGCTTCCCGATTTAAATGAACGATTACGTTCTGCATCAGCAGTCCAGTATTACACGAAAGTTGAGAAAAAAGATAGAACCCAGCATCCCTATCGGAAATGATTGAAGCTGGCGACCGTAGTTTGGTCGACAATACTGCCGTTATGCATTTATGCCTTCTTTTTTCATTTATTATATATATATATTTTTGTGAAGGCATCAATTTTCAAGTTTGCTTTGCTTTGTAAGTTTGTCAAATTTGTTCAATACCTCCTCTTTTACGGAAAGGGACGTCATTTTTCTTGGCCGAACATACATGAGCCCTTGCATGCACATCGCGCAGCATTCTCCAGGTACCGTCTATATTTCAGTTATATTTATATTATCCTCAGCATGGGCATTAGTTCACTCATTCAACATTCTCCAACTCTCACAACCTGTGCTCGGGCTTAATTATACTGAAACTATTTTAGCTGACTTTTAAAAACTTGACTCTAATCAGAAGAAATTTTTTTGGAAGGTATTCCGGGTGATCCGTTTAGAGCGAATGGTGACATGGGGTGAAGTAAAATCCCAGGGATTTGAAAGTACTTAGTAAAGAAGGTTGGGATGTCGCAGCAAGGGTAAACTTGAGTGATTAGTTTCATGCAATTAGTGTAAGACGACCCCTGCTACCAAGCATCGCAGCTTACTGTTGAATGTGTGCGATGTTTTCGTTGATTCGATTGCTCTCAGCATTTACTCAACAGCGTCTGTTATTTCGTCATATTCTAGCAGGTGGCAATTCTCATAGGCCCATATGCCTAGCAGAGCCATGCATCGTACGATCTTTGCACCGTATGTGTACGTGCCTTCCCCAACATGGATTTCGACCTCAAAGGCTAAGTGCATGAACACTAAGGCTATATAATTGCGGCCCAAAACAATCATACCGATGGATAAATGGCTTTTTTTAACTAAAGATATCATGTCCTACAACCAAGCGTATAAGCCACTAATTTCAAGAGCACTTCCAGATGCCTACCATACCTATCCCAACCACGCGTTTTGTTTCTGCCGTCACACAATTCTTGTAGATTGAGGTCGCAAACACATTTTATTGTACTTTGGTAGTGGTATTTTTTTCCCTTCATAAGTTGCGACATACGTCGTCTGGTTAAAAATCGCAAACTTACTATGAATTTTCGTGCAAAAATCTTATCAAATTAATAAAAATTCATAAATTGAGGCGTAAATTTTCAAATGTTTTAAAAAAAAGACGAGCTTGACCGAGGAATCAGAACACTTGAGGATCGAAGGCTCCCTTCACAGTGGCTCAGCATCTTTTAGTGTACTTATTACTCAGAGATTTAGCTTGAATTCTCTCCTTGCCAGGCGCGACTATGCTTAGCCTTCTTAGGGTTTACGATGCGTCATGCGCCACATTAATATTGATGCCTTATCTGGTGGTCAATTTTGCTGAGCCTGAGTTACCCAGTCTGATTTTCAAGCAGTGAGAAGGCAATACGGCGTCGTCCATTGGATGTGCCAGGTTAAGAATTCGTCTCTCGCCGGACTATTACCGGGCCATGTGTCATTGATTCTATCTTTAGATGGCGTCAGCTCATTATTCAGTCAGGCCATTTTTTCTGTAGCCCTTAGAGCCTTCGATATGGTTCCACTCGCAGCACTTGTAGCATATTAAGAATTTGTGCAGTGTTTGTGTTGTAATCCTCACATAGAAGCTGAATGTCGCGAAATAAAGTGACACTTTATTTCCATCTTGATGCCGTGCTGATGTTTATGGAGACCGTTTATCTCAAGCATTTGCCCCAACATATTGCGATAGATTCATTTGAGAACGTAGAATTTCTTTAATGCTTGATTTATGCCTCTTGAGAACACGACGTCATTTAAGATTGTAGAAAGCTATTATAAGCACGGCAAGAACAGACCAGCTTGCGACAAAGATTTGCGTGGAGCCGTTGCAGTTGACCTATGAGCATGAAAAGTAGGAATTAGACTAGCGGATCAGTTTACAAATATTTTATAGATGATTAAACTAAATCGACTATACTTAACTCAATAAAAAATTATTTAGTTAACTTGCAGGGGCTACATAACAACATTTTTTTAAATGAAGTAAAAAAGAGGTAGAATTTTAAAACAATTTTATTCTAAAGAAGCACCCATCAATTTAATTTTTGTAATGCTTCACTTATCTTGCGTGACTTGTTTTAATCACATGTGTTATTATATGAAGAACGACCGGCTAAGGCACATCGTAGCAGCACAAGAACGACGACTTAACTATTCAATATTTAAAGAAGGCTTTTTACGGCCAAAAATTGCATGAAAACCTCGCAATTCGTTCCCGGTGTATCAGGAGGTAGCAAGAAGCACGGATCGTTCTCCTGCTCACAGCTTGTTCTTATGCCACACAGCGAGCGAGACTGTGACGCTCCTCCGCCGTGAGGTGTAAATGAGATTCGCATGCAGACGTCATAGGACTTGCCGCACGGTTGCTTCACGTCGTCCCGGCAAGTCAAATTTCTAGAAGCACCTTAAGAGAGAACACTCGTTTTGGTAAATCTCAAGTAATAATTGTTGAAAAAATTATTGTTGTAAAAGAATTCGCATAATTATCTAGCACCTATTAGATATGAGGATTATGAGTTTTAAATAAGTGGAGCTGGATTTAAAGTTAATACCATTTTTATCGCGAAATATGCTATAAGGGAAAATCCATCTCCCGGCAATAGTGTAAAGTGCAAATAATGAATTAAAATTTAATGTTACAGCCAGCATCTACTTAGATATTGGCCGCGTATGGATTCTTGTTTAGGTAAATCAAAAACATTGCCACCCGCTACATAAAGAACGTCTCTTTTATGAAAAGCGACAGCTGCTCACCTTTTGCTACGAATTTTAAAACATTAGAAGACGTCCTAATTTAAAATAAATTTGAAATTCCGGAGTATGTCATTGAGAGCTTGTTATTTATCACCTTCAATAATGAAACCTTTATATTATGAATCTTTTACGCAGTCTTCTAAGTGTGGCCACCATTGAATGAGTTTTATCACTGAGAATGGTTGGCTTGGTGGGAAGGATATCTTCGTTTCACGTGTTTCGGGAATTTCGTTCATCTCGAAAGTGAACGTCTTTTGAAAGTTTACTTGAGATAACCCTTCAGCAAAACCGGAATTTTTATTCATTGAGAGAGGTATTACATTTTCTCAAATAAATGCTCTATCCAAAATAGAGATAACGAGAAAAAAAATAGTAAAATTAATCAATAACAAGAACACTTGCGCACAGAGAAATTACACTGTATTCAATCATTCGAGCATTTATATAATATGGAGACATCTTCATAGCTGGAGCTCATCAGGTCGGGGCAACATCATTTTGTAAATAAAGCTTCTGCTGACAAATCAGGATCAACACAGAGCGCCAAAATTATATGTTGAGGTTGAATGTTTGTTTTTTTCACTTCGAGTCAACTTGTTATTTGTCATTTTCTTTGTAAATTGCATTTTTTGGGAAAAATAAATCTTGTTGTTGTTGTGGTTGTTATTGTTGCTGTTGTTGTTGTTGTTGCGTGAATTCACTTGGTGCAGACCACTGATAAGAATTTTTTCCTGCCACATCTATGTGAAGATATTTTGATACAAGATTTTGCAGAGTCCAAATTTATCTTTTCAATAGTTCAAGCGCATTTGCAGACCTCAATCTTCTTGGAATCTTTGTAACCCCATCTTCTATTCCGGCATGCTATCAAGTATCCACTGCCTAATAGCGTATTTTCTTGAGAGCAGGATTGTGCTCAGTAAAGTTTTGGTCCCAAAGGAAAAGCTTCGTGAAATAGCCAAGTTAGTTAGGACACAGTTCATTAAACGAGGCATCTGATCAGCGGCTTTTCAAATCACGTAGATTTAAGGATGTTAATAGACTAATGAATTTTGGCAAATACCGTTCCCATCTACGACTAAGACTGCGCTCGTCGAGTTATATGGTGCAACTATTTTGGCGCTATTAATCTAAAAAATCTCTTCTCGAGCACGAAAGTCTTGACAAGAGACAGCCATAGTAGACTTTATTGAAACACTTGTTTCATCATATAGTTATAGCTTCAAGGATGTAATCATTGACCTTGACTTAATCTTGCATCATGTCACATGCGGCCTTGTTGGGTATTTGCTTAAAGAGCCCGCAGAAATGGAATCCAAAATTTTGATACTTAAGTAGTGACAAAGTTCGTGGAGCTAATCTTGTAGATGAGCTTGTTTTTGCTTGTGTTTCTTTGCACGAGCTTGGTTTTCAGTACTATTAGGTTTTTTTAATGCAAGAGTTTCGTTAGCTGAAGTAAAAATTCCATAATTCCAAGTCTGTTATTAGGTGACGAGCGTATGGGGTCACCACGAGTAAATGGCACAAGTTTGCATTTAGATTTTCATCTCTTAATGCCGGCTCATAATACTCTCGAGCAGGGGTCTCCAAACTTTTCAGTCCTGATGTGGCCCGCGGACCGTACATGGTAAGTGGGAGACCCATGCTCTCAAGTATCGCCCGCTTGTTTAGTCCCACTATAGCGGATTGATACGGAAGGAAAATCTGAGATTTATTTTCCTGAATGGGCTCATAGACGAGCGATGTACTGGGGTAGATATTATGGAAGATTTGATGGCGTGAAAACTGTTTATTGAGCATATGCTCATCGCAGTTTTGATTTCATGAAATGTTAAGGGAAGGCGCTACGACAAAGTATTCTTCAGCAAATGCAAACCCTATCTGGCACTTCAATATCAGCAGCTCCCTTGGTATAAAGCATCTGTCTAGAGTTATAACTGTATTGCGGCCTACAGATTTAGAGATACACAAGATAATACTAAACCTTAGTAGACAATTAAGAACGTAATTCGACTTACCTAGCTGAGCTGCAAATGCGGCAAGAAGAATCATGTAAGTGGATAAATGCATCATGAATGTTCTCGATGTGGACGTCCTTGACCCAGTGTGCGCAAGGAAAAGCGGCAAGTGACTTGCTAAGCTGATGAGCAAATAGGCAGAAGGGTCCACTGCTCACTCAGCCCCTTCCTTTCCGTTTAAGACGAACCGCGAGAAGAACATTAGATTATTGTCACTTCTTTGCGGCGACATCCAGCTGTGGAAGTGCCTGCAGTATGGCTCATGCTCATTGTAAATGGTGCATTCTTGATAGACTTCATTCATTTGCCATGTCTTAAGCAGAAGCACTGCGATGAAATCGGTACGTGACTATTTGAATGATCTATCCAAATTCCGCCGTCTTACGTGACATATGGGTCGTAAGCTATCAACTTATTAACGAGGTCTCCTACGGTTGATTATTTATTTACGAAAAACATGCTCGAGTCGATTCAGCTTCGCAAAAGGATCTCATTATTCATGCGTGGTTTACCCGCAGCGGCTAAGAAAGATTCAGAACTGGACTACATGTCTCACCGGGAGAAACGCACCTTCGGTCTAGTCCATCTAGGCTGGGTGCAACTCATACTCACTGATACCTCACTTTCAGCTGAGCGCTTGCATGGTCTGGTAATCAAACCTGGCGATGAATAACTTGCTCTCCTGCTTATGGTGCAATCACATTGCAAAATCGCTCTAAGCAAACCGAGCATTGCATCTGCGGAATTAAATTGCGCGCACGGATATCGGCAACATCCGTATTAGAACGAACTCATTGCTAGTATGAACAGCAAGATTCAACTAGCTATGAAAGATTCAAATTAAAAAATTCCACGCCGTGAGCTTAAACTGCTAGGCTCCTTTAAAATCATCGGTCGTGTTGAACGTCTGCACCTCGGTTAACCAAAGTAACGACCCAATTCATACCGACTTCTTTGGCGAAAATGCTAACTAATCCGATTTATTTGTTGTTGAATGAGCATACGAAGAATAATAAAAAGAGTATTCTTCTTTTAGTTTCAAAGTGGCTTGGGGGAATAAAAGCCTGCACTCTATTTCGTTTAGTGAGCGCTGGCTCGACGGATGGTCTCGCATGCTTTTATTTTCTGCTTATTGTAAGCCACAGCGCTAAGCTACCTTTTTTTTTCTGCTCGCGACATGCGCTTAAGTTTCATATGGCGGCTGCGTGCTAGGCAAACGTCATTCTCCTTGAATACAAAAAAGAAATTGAGTTGAATAGAAAATAATAGTTGCTCAAAAAGCATACCTAACTTTTCAACGAGTTCGTTATAGTTATGGTTAGGGTCAGAGGTAGGGTTAGGGTTTGCCTAGGGGGTTAGGCTTTTGGCTTTATTTGGACTCGTTCAAAAGAATATCTCCAGCAATAACAAGTGCTGACCGACCGCCATCTTGTACGTCTAACTGATGCGGGAAGGCGTCACAACAGACCAATCGGATTGTAGCAATCGCCGAGGACTAAACGGTAGATTTATGCCCTCTAAGTGACCGTGAAAATCTTTCTGCAGAAGTTATTTCAACTCCCATGTCTTACTCAGCCTCAAGTAAGGGGTTCTTCGCATTCCAACATAATTAAAACATTAGATGTTCTTTCTGCCTGAGTCACAACCGATACAACCTGTGGCTCGACTCAACGCTAGGCTCTCAGACGAATATTGCGGCTGCATGCAAAATTTTCAAATGATTTTGCTGCTACAGATTGGCTAAAGACCCATCAGAGATTGAGCGTAGATATATGCGCAAATATGAATCCGAGAAATAGTTGGTCGACACGTCCTCGGACAATCCCTAATAACGAAGAGTCAGAAACAGACGGACAACGATGGCAGTTGCAAACTTTGAACATAAAAAAAAACTGTAACTACTTAGATGCGATAATACTATATCAATATTTAACCATCAAACGGCTAGCCTTACGTACGCTTCTTCCCGGAGTCGCATTAAGCATCAATATTTAACCAACAAATTTTATTGCTGAGCTAGCTTACCTGTTTGATCCTGGTGGATATCTTTTAAGTCCAATTCAAGTATTATAAATAATTTTAAGCAGCAGGCAAGCTCTAATGCTGTATGTCAGAGACTTTCCTTTTTTATTTTGTTTATAGCCAAGGCACAGTGTAGAAACCCCAAGTTCACCAGGCTTCATAGCTTAATAACAACTAAAGCCCGGCAAAAGTTAGGTCGCTCGCAATCATAATACTGCAACGATTTTTATGTGAAATGTACGCGCAGAAAATTCAAGGCATAGATAAGCAGAAAGACGGATATCTAGATAAATAATTTAATATACATGGATATGCCGGTAGATAGATAGATAGATAGATAGATAGATAGATAGAAAGAAAGAAAGATAGATAGATAGATAGACAGATAGATAGATAGATAGATAGACACATAGCCAGACAGACAGACAGATAGATAGATAGATAGATAGATAGATAGATAGATAGATAGATAGATAGACAGATAGATAGATAGATAGATAGATAGATAGATAGATAGATAGATAGACACATAGACCGACAGACAGACAGACAGATAGATAGATAGATAGATAGATGGATGGATAGATGGATGGATAGATGGATAGATAGATGGATAGATAGATAGATAGATGGATGGATAGATAGATAGGTAGATTAGATAGATAGATAGATGCATAGATAGAAAAATAAGAGAGATAGAGATAGAAAGATTAATCAATGCAGCCTTCATCATCATCTTCTTCTTCGCCATATCTCTGAACAGCTTCCACTGTACATCACTGACGTGGGCTCTTGCGTAAGTTGACATCAAACGCCATTCTTCTCTGTCTTACGCAGTTCTCATTAGAACCTGCGTCTCCATGTTGTTTGTCCAGGCGAGAGCTCGAATTCTTTTCTGTTTGGTTGTCGTCTCATACTCGTTTCTTGTGGGTTTTTCGAGAGACGGATCCACATTTCTCTCATCGCTAGCTAGTTCACTAGCATAGGTTACGCGGTTGATCTCATTCGAGACTCTTCCGCCGTTTCGGTAGCTTTGAACTACCAATATACGTTACATGTGTGTATAATGAATTATTATTACGCATAGCAAATTCTCGACCTATAATTTATTTTCAGCTTGTAAAGGTTTCACCGTTTATCCTAGATTCTATTGACATCTTGCGTAAAGCAAAATCTGTATTGAGAAGAGTTTCAATCATCTAGACAAAACAATAACGGTTCAATTATTTTACAAATAACATAATCGGGGAAGCCGACGTACTGTGACTAATCCGATCACAGACGCACTTGCTGCTTCCGCGAGGCGAAGTTGTCTGCCTTCAAAGAAATTAGCAATAAATTAGTTATAGATTATAGCGCACTGAGGATAACGCTGTGCAGGCAGCAGCAAGCAACAAAGCATTCTAAAATAATTGAAAATGATCTTCCTGCCGAGGAACATGAGAGGTATCGTTACCGTGGCCTTGCGCCCCATGTCGACAAAGTTAAAGCTTCATTTCGAGCCCGGTCCTTGAAAAGGTTTCGATATGAATTCCTTCGATATTATAGAAGGCATAGACATCAAAGTTTTGCCTCGAATACAGTCGGAGGCTGGAGGGTATGCGCTAACGAAATGAAACATACGGACTATTTCAACGAAGTTATAGTGACTCAACATACTCAAAAAGCAACAATAGCTTGTTAGTTGGTTCTCGGAAATAGCTTTGTCGCTTAAGTGCCAGTTATCAATTACCAGTCTTCATGAACTTACTATCAACACATCAGAGATGAGGTGGTAATATCCACCACAGCACAGCGGCGAAATCAAAGGTGTCGTATCTTAACATCGCCAACTTCAAGCGCAGAAAATCTGCGGCACAAACCTTGCATTACACAAATTTTTCGTCAGGTTACGGCCATGATCCTAAACACAACAGCTGGAAAGTTTGACGAACAGAGCTATTACATCCGATCAATGGAGATTCCAATTATCATTTATTAATTACTTCAAATTGCTTATTCCTCGATTTCTTGCACTTTCATATCAAAATCCACTTCTACAAATCTATTTGCTAAGATGTACGACGTCGATTTTTAAAAAGCTTTCAAATGAATAAAACTATTTACACAATTCACACTATTACACAGAGCAAAGAAACTCATGACTGGAGTTGTCACATAAAGCCTGACCCGTTCCCTATATCATAATGGCGATAAAACCTTGGCGAATGATGGAAAGCCACGGGCGCAAGTAGAGAGCATATAGGCAGCAGCTTAAGAAGCTTCACGAACTGAGACGTGAAGCGGGTCTCTGGCAACCTCACTTTTGATGTCGCTGCACCCGCATAGCGTCATGATGCGTCGTCAACACGTGCGCATGCGCAAGCCCAGCCGCTTGGTGAACGTGATGAGACAAAGACGGCCCTGGGACACCATTACCCGCCGGCACTTGGATGTACGCATGGGACACGGCCTGAAGCCCAACCGAGTCGTGCGTAACCATAGGCAGTTGCGAAACCTGAATCAACTGCACTGGCTGCTGGGAGATGACCATAGAGTGCGATGGTTCGCTACCAGACAGGGTCCCCAACCCGCCAGCTTCGGAGGCTTGTGACACCAGGCGAGGAGCGACGTCGACGTAGTTCATTGGCGCGGAAACCCCAGGATGAGGTAACAAGCCAGTCTCGTGGGAGTACAAGCTAACGTTGCTCGTCCAGTCTTTCTGAGCCGGACACTTTTGCGGCTTGGGCTTCTTCGACTTCATACCGGGCGAGGTGTTGTCCAACATCGGCTGGAGAATACGACGGCGCGCGTTGATGAACCTGCAGCCGAAAACAGCAAATACCATCTCACCAAGTAGGCATCATGCTAAGCACCACGCAAACGACTGTCACAAATATAAAGCGTATGATTAAACTGTTGCCATGACAAGCGACCGGCCAATAGGCTTCAGAAGGCCGGTTTACAGGCTGAAACAAAAGGGATTTCCTACATCGTTCCAACACAATACTCATAAAGACGAATCAATAGAGTCGACAACCTGGTAGAAAACGTCGGCAGCAGTTAGAATTCTGTCAGCAATCAGTTTACAAACAAGAGAGTAGGCAGCAGCATTATGAAACATCTACCACAACACGTTGGTCCGAAGCGGTTTACCCGATGGAAATAGTACATCCCCTGAATTGGATAAGACTCCTTAACAATATAAATTTTCCTCAATGGTCGATTACTCTATACAAATATACGTTAGCAAACAAGTAGGCCCATAAGGATCAGCACTAAACCATATACGTTGCAAGGCAAGAAGCACAAAATAAACTAATAAATGCAAAAGTCTTACTAAAAATACCTGTGTACGCTAGCCAATACATGTTAGCAAATGGGTGCAAACGAGAACTCACAGGTTGCTCGCTGCTTATATGGACAGATACACACAGACACACACACACACACACACACACACACACACACACAGACACACACACACAGACACACACACAGACACACACACATATATATATATATATATATATA
>QQSS02034999.1:0-18808 GCA_003687565.2 Craspedacusta sowerbii | reverse complement strand
TGGATGGATGGATGGATGGATGGATGGATGGATGGATGGATGGATGGATGGATGGATGGACGGATGGATGGATGGATTGATTGTTGTCTCTGCATGTGGTTGTTATACCCTTGCTTTTTTTTTAATCGAAACTTGTGTAGATTATAGTTGTTGGATGTATGAGTTTGTAGTTAAATATATAGGTTCTCGTGCATGGATATGTCACTTCGTAGCTAGCTGTATATGTTTTCGTGGATGGATGTGTGTGTTTTTAGTAGGATGAGTTCTTCGGTGGGCGTTCCTTGTAGACTGGTGCTCGGGTTGACAGATAGATATTCATGGATTCCTGTGGATTAATGGACGGTTTCGTAGATGATGTTAGGTTTGAAGTTTGGCTTCCATAGATGCTCAGATTTGTTCTTTGATGCATATGATGAGGATGGATAGGTCAATGGATGTGTGTGTGTGTTTTTGTGTGTGTGTTTTTGTGTGTATGTGTAAATGGATGTCATCGGAAGCACGTGTAGTGCGCGATTTGATGTTTTTAATAAGCAAAACTTTTATCCGATTGCTTTCTTAAATGTTGCTGTAGTTGCTTTGTTAATGAATTTGAATCGGCAGGAATTCCATTCCTGTTGGATCTGTGGCAGTGTTACCGAGGCTTATTGCAGTTATGATACAAGGCACGTGCTTTTTCTTCAAATGCTTGGTCCAAATGCGAAGATCGGCTTCATTAAGAATAGGATTTGGTATTGAACACCGTCTTAGTGGCAGTGACATGTGGTATTATGTGCAGTTTAACGGAAAGTATTCTGTTGCGCTTGGTCTTGCAGGAAATGCATCAACCGAGCAAACCGCGAAGAGTACGCCGTGAAGATTATGACTCGTAGGTGCGTTTGGGGGATTCTTCTCGCTCACTTGATTGCTCATACGCTTGATTGTTATGATATTGGGTACTGCAAGTTCGTCTGAGTTGATGGTCTCACTAGTTTATGAAAAAACTGATTAGCTTGTAACTTAAGCAAGAAGGTTTGTCCCGCTTTAAGTCGCTCATGTACAATACCTGTAAATTTATGCTATGAATCGCAGACTGATCGCAGGTTTCATTCTGTCTTCTAAGGATATATCCTCTAAGAACTTATTGGTGATTTCTGTACAGGATGGACCATTCGGTTGAGATACAAGCGCTTAAACTATGTCAGAATCATGTCAATGTTGTCAAGCTCGTAGACCAACACGAAGACCAGGTAACAACTTAAGTATCTGTGTTTTCGTTTATGCATGCGCGAGAGAACGTGTAAAGTTCTTCGCCAGAAGATTTTGTTTTCCAACGTCTTTCTCCCTTTTCTTTTGGGGTTTGTTTTGTAAGTTTTCAGTGTTTTGCGCATACGCTCAAGGGTTGGCTGGTGACATTCACAATTTCTATGTTCTAAACGATTGTTTTTCGCCATGGCTGATAAAGCAGATGCCGCCAGGTACAGGTGCATCATTCTAGACGTCTCCCTGAACATAACTGATTCGCACGACCTGAACCTGTACTGCCAAGTCTGCTTGATTTCTCCATACCTACCACGGTTGGCGGCCACCAATCAAGGAGGTGTTTGCTGGTCCGTAGTTTTTACGATAATAAGGATCAAAATAGAAATCTTCAGGGGGAAAGCTTTTCATGGCTGTGGTATTTCCGTCCCTTTTCGTTTATAGGCTTTTTCTAGAATATGAATCGAGCGCGTTCTGCAGGTCGACCAGGCTGTAAGTAGCAGAGCGCAGCTAGCTTTGCCAATCCTGTTAGTGTTTTTTTTATGCGCCTTAAGCCATTCACGGTGAGGGATTGATTTGAGAGATAAAAAGAGGATGACCTGTGCATTTTCTTATTGCTTCTAGTTGCACGTGTACTTGATTTTCGAACTTCTGCGCGGGGGCGAGTTGCTCGAGCGCATCAAAAAGAAGAAGAGCTTCAGCGAGGTTGAGGCGTGCGGTATAATGCAAAAGCTTGTGTCAGTCGTGCATTTCATGCACGAACAAAATGTCGTTCACAGGGATTTGAAGCCAGAGGTACCCATCGTACGATCCTTTTTTCAGCTTTGTGTCTATTATAATATCGTTCTTCTTGTTCATGAAGGATAGAGGTCCTTAGTTCAAGCCGCGCTAGCTCAAGCTATCTTTGTAAGTTATCCTCAAAGACTATTTTATATCTGTGAGACTTATTCTCTTCCAAATATTAATAAAAACCGGCTTGAATTACTCGGTAGAAGAAAAGTTAAAACTATGGCTGTGTCGTGCAATCGCCGGTGAAGGCAACCCTAGCTTTGTCCGAGGATTTTCGTTGACCTCTACTTTTGGTGCGAACTCCTTGCTCTTAACAATTCGTTACTCGTCACCATTCCTTACGCTTGACCATTCTGCTTTTTTCTGAAAACTTTGGAAACGGACAGGCTTTGCTGTGATTATATTTATTCTATGCTAGCAGAGAAATGGCTTTTAATTTGCGTTGGTATTCTAGAACCTGTTGTTTGTCGATGACTCTGAAAATGCTGAACTGAAGTTAGTTGATTTTGGCTTCGCCAAGATCAAGGGCAGTCTTCCAATGCAGACGCCTTGCTTCACTCTTGCCTATGCTGCCCCAGAAGTACTGCGTAACATGGGCGACTCGCCCTCAGAATATAGCGAGTCTGTAGATATCTGGAGTCTTGGTGTTATCTTGGTAAGACCTTATCCTGAGGATTAAGCAGGGCAGTTTAAAGATTGATTCACTAATTATTTTTTTGTCATTCTATTTGTTTATTTGTTTATTATTTATTTAATGAGGTTTTGATTTGTGGACGTTGTATATGTAATACATTTTGATAGATCCGCCGGTGCGACGTGAACTTGTGTGCGTCGCTGACTAAGGGCGCCTTGTCTGCGTTTCGTGCGTGCTTGGTTTCTATTGTTTGACATCTGCGCATCCTTCATGATTGCATTAACTGCTGACACAGCGAAACGTTTGCCTATTGCCTTTTCCACTTAAGGTCAGTTTTGCAAGGAAATGGCATGATAGTCTTGCTGTTTAGTACACCATGTTGTGTGGAAGAGTGCCATTCCAGCCGACGACCTTCTCTGGCCAGGCTGCGCATATGATTATGAAGAGCATCATTGGCAGTGCGATTCCCTTTACTGACGAGGAATGGGAGGCTGTATCGGACGGTGCAAAAGATTTTATCAGAGGTATTTAGGTTTATAGTTGCTACATGCTAGCTTGCTAATTCAGTTTGCTGCAGTGTAGTGAATCGGGCCCTTCTGTTGCTTGAGATCGCACGACCTCGCTTGAGAAAGCTCGTGTGTCTTGGTCTTTCGTGGTTTAAGGAGAGAGTTTCTTCTGAAGGCGTACTCCCTTGTTTTGCTCTCCAGGCTTGCTGAACGTGGACCCGCGCAAGAGACTGACAACAAACGATATTCTGAACCACGAGTGGTTGTGTGGTCGTGTTGCTGTTCCCACAACTCCTCTTCGAACTCCAGGAGTGTTGGATCTGTCGCTGCGTAAGGGAGTTGGGACTGCGTTTCGAGTAGCTATGAACGCCTACCATCAGGCTGCCAAGTCAGGTTTTACTCTCATGGACGTTGCCAATGCGCCTTTAGCTAAGCGACGCAAGCAGAAGCAAACTTCAAGTGACCAAAGCCGGTCGCCGTCTTCTGAATCGGAAAAATGGCATGAAAACGAGCACGAGTTTGACTGCGAAAGGAAACGTGCTCGGCTTTCTCCTAGTGCCTATGAGACTTTCAATCAGCACATGAATTCCACCGCTGCGATGCAGTACCAGGCCCCATTATCAGTGCAAGACCTGTACAATTCGCCTGCATCGAGCTCAACGCTACCACCACGTAGGGATGCTGCTGACTTGTCTTACGTGGGCGCGGCTCAGCATCGCTGTGGCATTCCTGCTGCTGTAGCGATTGGGGAGCCTCATTGGTCCTCTGTGAGTACTGGGTTTAAGGATCATGCGAGCTCCCAGCCGTTCGTTAGCTCGCAGGTAGTAGGAGTTTCCTTGGCCATGCCTTTGACCTCGGTTGCGTCTGGACCTTTACCGCCTTCGTTCTATACGGAAAACCCTTGGGCTATGCGAAGAACGGAGAGACCAATGATGTACGATTCCATATTAAGACCTTGCGTAGCACAGCCAAACCCGGCTACCGATTTCACGTATGCTCCTGCGGCGTTGGAGGGTGCTTATACGTGTGCTCCTGTGGCTTTGGGGGGTCAGCCGCTTCTAAGCATGCGCGGAGATAATCAAGTACTAACACGAAACGCGCACTCCAACCTGCAACAGTCGACGCTACGGTCTTGTGATGTCCGGCCTGTTGAATGGATAGACAATGCTAACATTATAAAGAGCACGGGCAGCCGTGGCAAGCTAAAGATTGCAGCCGATGGTAACGAGTTTCGTTCTGATAATGAGCAGCGGCCGGTTCCCATGTCGTGCAATAACAATTATATTAGTAATGATAACAATAACAATTTGTCTGGAAAACGTAAAATTACTAAAGCCAAATACAAGCCATCTTCATCTGAATGTTTGGATGCCACCTGCAATGACCGGTCAAGGCCAGGTTTGCCTTGATCGGAATGTCTAGAGGTGTACATACCTTTCCTCTTCCTTGTGTGCGTCCTTAATCCGAGCTGGCTCATGCGTATACCCGACCTTCGTGTCCGTCGAAGTATACGAGAAACGTTTAGTTCGATTACTTTCCAGTGGTGATATTATATGACAGGCGATTTGCTTTTACTTATGTAGAATGAAAATGTGGGCTTTGAATATTGCATGGAATCGGCGAATGTTTACCATTTAGTGATGGCAACGTGCTTGCGTTTCTTCGGCTAATGCTTGCCGTTCTTGGATATGCGCATGCCGTGGGGCTTAATGCGGGATCAGACAGAGTTCTCTCAGCAATTTCTTGTTGTCCTACCTTGTTGCATTGGTAGTGTGTGTGCGGTCTGTCCTGCCTCGTCGTATCAAGCTGCATATTTAGCTTATTCGTCTTTGTAGCAACTCGTCTGTCAAAATTCACATATTTTTGTGCAGTAAATGGTTCCTTGTTGTAGTATCATTGCCACAAGTTGATCGTAATTCGGACGTAAGATCTACAAGTTTTATGTGATATCCGGCTTGGCTAAAAACTGATACGATAAGTTGCATGCTTCTTCGAGGTGTGGTTGGTTGCATTCTCATGTGCGGTCCGAATCTCTTTGTCGCTGAGCAGATAGTTTAGTGGTGGGTTTTGTATGGTGTTGGAAATCTGCGACTATATAATGAAGAGTAAGCATTCGTAGTTCAGTGCGTGTTACCTTTTGCTGCTGTGTTTGTAGACGTGTGTTTAAAGGCAAATTTAGTTTTCTTGCAGCCCGTAGAATCTGTTTCAAATAGTATAAATTCTATGTTTGCAAGTTCTGTGCACTCGGACTATGATATTGTCCTTTGGTCCGAACTTAAGAGTATAATCTTCGTCGCTGGCTCTTATCTTACGTGGGTTAGAAGCAGAAAGGCCAAACTTGAAAAGGCTTCGTTATCACGATGCGAATACTAAGAAGGCAGTGATTGTGCCTACCTGTGACTTGCATGTGATTGCAGCCAAGCTTGCGAGCGTTCTTGTTTACTGCCTTGATGGTGTTATTCTGTAATAAGAGCTTGGAGTGTGAACAGGTTTTCACCTGGCAGACGTCATGTGCACTCTCGTGGTCTTGTGTTGGAATTTTACATGCGCGGATGTCACTTCCATGCTATATTCAGTTATGGACAAAATGCTTTTAAGTGTTGCAGTTGTTTTTTTGTAAGGTAAATACTTGGTCGCATTAATTTCAGAGAAACAGCGTTGTAAGTAGATTTGTAATAATATTGCTAGTGTGCATCTGATAAAATGAATCTCGAGCGAATTCTCTTCTTGAATCATTCACTCTTCACTAGCTTGGTCGCGCTGCTCGCCACCAAAAAAAGCTCTCTTCAAGAAGGTGCGGTATTTATAGGTCCATTATATCAGAAATATTTGGTGCATCTGATAAAATGAATCTGATAAAATGAATTTGTTAAATGCATCTGATAAAATGAATCTCGAGCGAATTCTCTTCTTGAATCATTCACTCTTCACTAGCTTGGTCGCGCTGCTCGCCACCAAAAAAATCTCTCTTCAAAAAGGTGCGGTACTCATAGGTCCATTATATCAGGAATATTTGGTGGTGTGCGAATTAAAGTAGACCCACAAATTTATGAAAGACTCCATAGAAGAGTGTGTAGGTAACGGCAAGGTTGCTTGATTTTCGTTTTCTTTTGGCATTCTTCTGTTTGCAGATGAATGTCTCGTCAAAACTAAATGAAAATCAAGCTTGTAGATGTTCGACGTATTGCCAGTAATTCTTCATCGTGCGCTTGCATGACTTGTTAACATTAAATGGACGTATGAAAGAATACTCGCCGTTATTTTTGTCAAGTCTGCCTTCTTAATACCGTTTCTATTATTGGGTATCCACCCAGAGAAGCCACTGGTAATGCCATAGTAAGCCATCTATTCATCCTGAAAACTTTTCGTCAATCCTGCCTTAGTACTACTGTTGCTATTATCGGGTTCCACCCAGAAAAGCTGAATGTAACTATGCACATGAAACCATAGAAAAAAAAACGTTTCGCCACTTATACGTAAAAATGAAATACGACAGTAAACTTAATCCTTAGGACACCTCGCGGCACTATTTGCTTTGTGATCAGTTACCGAAACTGGAAAAAATTAGGTTTCTAGTTTAACTTTAGAATAGAATCTTATGCCGTCCCAGGTTTTCTTAACGTTGGTGTTATGTTCTCAAAAGTAGCGTTTGTAGAATGAGATCTTATTTTCTCTAATTATACTTACAACAGAATTGCGTTGCTTCTTATACTTTTCATGTGCCTCGAATCGAGATTGTTGGTCTGATTTCTTCATACATTGTTGTCGTAGTTTGTCAGGAAGTTTAATAGCCTGTATGATGTCTGCAGTTATCCAACGTCTAGGAAGTTTGCGGCAAGGCGCCATGACATTTACTAAATCCGTAACGCGATCTAGTATGATATTAGCATAGCATTCGGGTTCTGCACGTGTTAATCCAAGGAATGCCATTTGATACTTGATATTTTTTCTGTAAATTCATTTTCATTAAAAGACTTACAGCTGCGACGGTAAGACGACTTTATTGATGTTTTAGCTTTGCTTACAGTATAATCACGGAAGGCTACCGCTGTCTGAATTGTACTTGGTATTGTTTGTAAATACGTTTTCGTTTAATGTTTGGAGTCTCAGCGTAACTTTGCTCGTCTAGGTTGCAAAATTAAGGGCTGTTAATATATACGGGCCATTTATACTATGTTTATCCCGCCCGTTCCCTAGCACATGCGGTAAGTAAGTATGTAAGTAAGTAAGTAGGTGTATAAGTAAGCAAGCAATTATAGTAAGCTAGGTACGTTACTGTGAAGTTTGCTGGGAGCGTGTCTCGTGATTTGTTATGTGTGCATGAACTTCATGGGTACGCGGTGCACTTGGGCTTGCTCCGCGCTTGCGCAGACTTCATGTAGCCTCTTTAGGTTTGACCTGACACAGAGCTTCCGTCTAACACTATTTTAATGTTGCACTATCCGCTGTTATCATAGGCCACGCTATGTTAGTCATGCTGTTGCACAATGTTGTTGTGCAAGCGTGGGTCTGCCTCCAAGCTGTGCGATGTCCTGTCTAAAACTATATCCTGTTGCGTTACTCCTTGTTTTGGTCACACATGGAGATACTAAAGGCACGCTTTTGTAACTTCAATTACTCAGTTATTTGGTTATACAATGGTAATATTTTGCTAACGTGTATATATAGTCAGACATATAGTTGGATATTTCAACAACGTTCAGGATCTTCCGAGAGAGGCGATGAGAGATGATAGCGGTGAGACGTTTACCTTCTATACTTTTATAGACACGTTAGTATTCTATAGACTGCGGTTTCATGTCCTATAGGAGGTATCACTGAATGTCTTTGAATTCTGTGTAATTGAGTCGGCATTTGTCATGGTTTTATTATAGTTTTACGGTGATGGTGTGTCAAAAGAGGATCGGAGAAGGAACAAGTCGCAGAACGTTGGCTTTCCCTTTATGCGTCAAATATCAGCCGCACCGTGGCAAACCTCCATCACAACTACGCGCTGGGAATTGACGACAGCTACATCATAAAAATCATTCGGATTCACAAAACAATCGTAAGCATGTTGATCAACATTAAAATCACCCATAATAATCAAACACTTGTCTTCTCTGACTTTTTGGAGAAGGCAAGCAAATCAATCATCCATAAACCCGCGGGAGAAAAACAGGGATGTTTATATATGCAACCGCAGATAATCCTTTTTGACCTTTTTGGGTACTTTCAGCGAAAACATACTCAATTCCATTCTCCATTTGCAGACTAAGGCTGTTTGGCACTTTCAATATTAGTGAGTTGTGCATGTTAAGTCCTGTTCCATCCGCACGGGTAACTGTGGTTCATTTCATTTCATTTTCTTTTCATTTCATTTATTAGTTCATTCGCCACCTCCTAATAATAACAAGCAACAGAAAATTACAGGAACGTGTCAAGAGTCCGTACAAAAATAAGAAAATGTTGAGCCAGTTCAGATGTTCCAAACAAACGGCATGGTTCTCCGAGAAGGCCTTAGGCCTTTTCATGGAGCACCATTGGGGTTCACAGTCTGTTAAGACGATGCGAAAGGTCGTTGCAAAGTTTAATGGCTTAGAAATAATGGAACCTACAACTGCTCTTTGATGTTTACAAGTTGAAATGGAGTACAGTTTTATTCAAGAAAAAGAAAACAAAAAATCCTGTCACCAAAATGAAGTACTTGTTGGTTGCTGCAGGAGAAACTTTTTCATTTCGTGTTTGAAATTATTCAAAGTCTTGCTTTTTTTAGCTTCATTGCAGTTTGTTTGGTTCCGTAAGTACGGTGCCCTTATGGCAATGCTTTGTTTTCGTTTACTATGCGATGACAAACTTTCTCTGTAGCCGAAGTGCGAGAAGCGACTACTGTAGCGATGTTCAACACGCTGGAACATGGGAGCAAACACTTGGGGAAGCATATTGTGCTGATCTTTGTAAAGCAGCGTTAGATTCTGAAGAATATTTAGTTCAAAAATATTTAACAATCTGTGTTTGACCATCAGGGGCCTGGTACGCTCTGTTTTATCAGCATATGAGATAATTCTCACTGCGCGTTTTTGGAGCCGATGTATTTTGAGAAGCTTAGTCTTCAATGTACTTGCCCAGGCTATATTTGCATACGAGATATATGGAAGAATAAATGCAAAATATGCATTTAGTAGCTGCACTATCCAAGTACTTTCTGGACTTGCTTATGATCTCAAGATTCTTTGATATCTTAGTGGTAACCTCGCTTATATGTTTCTTCCAGGTCAAATTGTCATCAAGGATAACACCAAGAAATTTGGTAAAAATTTGGTTGTATGCACGAAGCAATAGTCCCCCATATCGCACGAGGCTTCCATTAATCTTGTTTCTGATATTCCAATTACTTTGAAGTTGCATTTAAGTAACTTTAGGAGAACAGAAAGTTCTTCGAAATTTTTTGACAATGAAGCAAGGTTTATATTAAAGACCCCAAATGATGAATCGACATTGAAATTTCGGACTGAGAATTCGCTTGTATCGTAATATTTCGATGATGTCTTGTTCAGACATACTTCATCAAGTAAATTCAAGAGTCCTGGAATCTTGTCAATAAGTGGTCGAATGCCAATGCTTGGTAGGAGTCGGAAGTTTAAATTATCATGTTCCTGTAAGACACCCATGGCAAGTCTAGGACTATCATCATTAGCGGAAAGAAATGGCAATTCATTCTGAATGCATTTTGGACATCGCCAATTGTAAATGAGGAAGAGAGACATTTTGTGCAGTTGCATTTGTTGCTATGGTGTGAGGTAGACGAGGTTAAGAATAAGCTTACAAAGGGGAAATTGAAATTTGTTTGTGATGTCCAATGTCCTCGTTAGTTGCAAGAGCATTAATAGTGCTCTGCAACTCACTCATTATTTGATCAAAGTATTTCGAAGAAAGGGTGAACTTTCGTTGAGCACTTTTGGTTGCCTTCATAACATTCTTTCCTGCCATGTTTAAATGACAATTCAAAACAAATGGCACCAAAGAATTTCGGCTTGCAAGTCAGTCAACAAACTTCTTCCTATTCGTGACTCTCAAATTAGTCGTCCCCGTGTCAATCCAGCTTTGGTCGATTACACGTCCTACTGTTGTGGAGAATTTTTGCGTTCTGTGCAGTATGGGTTTTGAAAGACTGCTTCCCTCAATAGAACACAGTCTCGACTCAGATAGCAAGCACGTTCTGTTCGACAGCGAGAGCTCCTTCTTCCACCCTGCTCCACCGACTACTGAACTCTTACAATAAACTTAAGCCGTAACTTTCAAAAATCTTTCTCCTACCAACAAATGGCTTATAACTAGTAGGAATCCAATACAATTAACTCAGGCGCAGCCAGAAGCTATATAAACTGACAAGTTGGAGACGAATTTAAATACAAGCAAAGCCGCCTATAACAAACACCACTCCGAGGCGCATTTTCTCTTGGCACCGAAAAAAAAACGTCCTCACAACATATCCGTAAGGAGGATGCCCAAATCACGTAAACAATTACGGGCTTGCCGCACACTCATTCCGGACCGTTGTAGCGATTTTCTGATCGCAGCAACAGCAGCAGCAACAGCAAGATATATTTTTCCCATTAACCAACCGCGTACATGAATACATTCATAGATCGCAGATTCAGATGGAGTCATTACGATAATCGTCGCACGAAACGCATCAGATTTGAAGGATATTAAAACTGCTTGTTCAGTAAGGCAGGTGTACATAGAAGCCTAGTCATGCTTTAAAATGAAAAACACGATAAATTCACGTGAGGAATCACAAAGGTCGCACTACATTAAATTCATGATGCACCACATAAAAGTCGCGATGGTATCGCTACTAGTGATGGATCGTTCGCGAAGTTGCTGGCTCGAAGGAAGAAATTTCCCAACGCATAGGCTTGTTGGCAAGAACCCGAAAATACCTCAGCCAAGAAGCAAGTAGAACATTCTACTTTTCATTTGGGCATCCCTTCATATGGTTTGGGAATATAGCATGGGCAGGTATACACGCTTGTTTCTATGTTCAAACGCAATCGTGGCCAACTTCCTTAACTCCACAAAGAGAGTTTTCACAAGGTTAACTATTCATATGACACTAGACTATCCAGATATGGGTAAAAGGAAAATGCTGCTCTTAGCCATAAAAAAAAAATCAGTATTACGAGACGCGGGCCTTATATCTGGAGTCGCTTTAAAAGCAGAAAGGCTAAGGAAAGCAGAACAATACATAAGAAAAAACAATAGTAAAGTTCAAGAAGGAGAACAAAAGATTTTTTCTGGAGTCACCATATCCAACATCACTATATCGAAAACCTGAAGACGCTCGCAACATTAGTTTCGTTGAAATTTCTCATTCTTTTACGTTGTTCTCATAAAATTCGTAAAACTTTTGATGGAAAGCCTCGAAACTGGTGTAATGGCAACATTATGGCACACCATTCTGCAACGTTTTAATGAAGTCAGCCAAGCTTTTCAAGTTTCTAAACGGGATCTCAACAGTGCCATATTTCTCTTTTACAGTCTTTTTAACTCCGTTGAACGCGACAGATTCAATTTTTTCGAAACTAAGGGCAAAGAACTGTCAATACTACCTATCCTGAGGATGAGGGAAAAAAGGAAACAAAAGCCAAATGTATGCATGGAGGATTATATACTATATGCTGACATTCCATCTTTAACACATCCAAATAGTGCCGCTGAAACACCTGCAGAAGGTTTTCGTTCGTACACATTCTTTCCTATTGCTGACAAGCTGGTTGAGGGCGTCACAAACAAATGATGATCACTTAAAAGTTAGCACTAATATTTCATTCTTACGTCATCTCGCATCCTTGACTGTGGATGACATAGATCCCTAGTTGGAATGTATGGAGATGATTTAGATAAAGACTGGCGACTGAGTTTCATTTCTTCGCCTCAATTTTAAGTCTCATTTCGTAGCAAATGGAAGTAAAAAAAAAGTTGGAAGATGTTCCCGAGCACCTTATGTACCACGCAAGCCCATGGGCAACACTTCACTTTGCACCTCAATGCCCAACGTTGTGACTATGCTGTCAATTTTCTTGACAGTAATGCTGACAAACTGCACTGCAGAAAGTTCCTTCAGTGTTCTACAGGGGTCAAAAACTATCTACGTTCAAGTATGTGCCAGCAGCGTTTGTCTAATTTATCGCTTCCTGCTATTGATTATGAGCTGCTTAAGTTGCTTCCCATTGATGACATCATCTCATCCTTTGCTTCACTGAAAACTCGCAAGTCGGCAATGTCTTTAAAACTTTGCTAGTTATGTGAGGGTGTAATGGGCCCTGTCTGCAGCAAGACAGCTTTTAATGCAAATAAGTAAATAAAGCCTTAAATATGAATCAACTAATACTAACAGGTACAAAATAAATGCATTTAACTAAATAACTAACAATGAACGTGTTTGTTTCCACACTGGGCATTGCGAGCATCTTGTCTCCTTGACACTATGGAAACCTACCCTGTTGTTACCGTGGTGACGTAAGCGCAGTAAATGAGTACCAGTATGGTTTGGAGTATGGACCTATGAACTTCTAGAGAGTAATGAATGCTTTCTATAGATTTTGATCGTCATGAATGATGGCCTTCAACCTTGATAATTGCGCCACGTGACTAAGTCTATCCAATGGTCGTGTTGCGCGCGAGGCTTCAATGTCGGTTGATATGAGAGCGGCATTTCGGAAAGTTGAAGTTTGGAAGTGTGTAACTTGATTTTTTACTTGTAACATCCAGAAAATTATTCGCTTGTAAAATGTATATTAAGATTGGTAGTCAGAAAGTGCGCGTATTGTAAATGTGTAGAGTAATTTGTAGCGAAGTATGTGCCTAGAGCAGTGCAAAGTGAAAAATTAGAAGCGGTTCGGCTACGGTACGCTGCTATATTAAAGCTATTGGAAAACAACTAGGAATTGGCATCTGGTTGGAAGCAAAATAAAAGAAGATTCTTTTTTAATTGATGAATAGACTGCGTTGGTAGGGCAATTATTAAAGCTGACCTTGATTTTGCTAAGTTTTTCAACTAGGTTCTGACGTCGACAGAATGGATGTGATTCATGTTGGGATACGTGTCCGGCCTGTTTTGCCCAGGTAATAATTCTTCTATTATGCTTTCGACCTATATGGATTGAATGCCGATATGACCTTTTTTGTCGTTTTACGATGCTGAATTTATATAAACTGTCTACTCATCAGACTGAGTCTGTTTCCTGCTTTTCGTTTCTCCCTTCCATTACAGCTTCCTTGTCCTTTAAATATCTAGACACATTCTTTCCCATGGCTTTAGCTAAGGTTAATTTCCTATTCCATGTTATTAATTCCTTTAGAGAATACTACATCTTAGCCAGCTATCGCTGCCACTAGCATACTGTTTTGATATATTTACTATTTGATATATGGCACTATATGAATGACATTAGTAACAGGATTTTTACGCCTAAGTTTTCTTTTTGAGACGCAGATCCTTTATGTTATGACAGAGTAAAAAAAAGTTTAAGAGCAACAGCATCCTTTCGATGGCATTTTATGCGTCCTTTCCAGTGGCATTTGATTTAATTTTAAGCAATTGCATTCACTTCGTATTTCATTTAGAGAGAAAAGTGCAAAATTAAAATCTATGTGGCAGACCACACCACAGAGTATCACAGGAGGTAGCAAAACATACTACTTTGGTAAGTGTTAGTAGTGCTGCCTTATATGGTATTGTTTGTAACGTCTGTTTCTCATGTGGTTGTTGCTGGGGCTCCATAGTGGTTATGAGATCTACTTCGAGGGTTTTTATTTCTGAATCCTTTCTAATCAATGCAATTTATCTGCATCTGTAAAGTTGGTCCTTTCTTATGTGCTATTGCTGAAATTATTTTGAATAGCTGCGTATGAAATTCTAAATATGCATGGACGATAATATGTAGAATATGTCAGAACAGCCTTTCTCTGATGAACTTGAAAGTAATATACACCTTTTTTTGTTTGTGTTTAATATATTTCATTTATTTCTTTCTTAATTTATCTAAGCTATTGTTTTACTTAAGGAGAGGCACCACTTTAATTGATTATTTAATTTTTGCCTACAGATCATGTATTTGATGAGTCATGTGATACATCAGCTGTATATGACAAGATGGGTCGCCCACTTGTAGAGAAGTCAATGCAAGGATTCCATGGTTAGTATTGACTTCATGGCTGTCTCAAGTGCCTAATTCAGTTTGATGAAGGGGCCTATCATGTGTTTGTGTCATATGTTTTGCGTGTTCTGACTGTCAGCTTTGCTTATGCAAATACCAGTACTTTCCATGTTTTGGTCCATAAATGAATAAAGAGCTATTTGAAAGGGTGTGTCATGTCTTCTTGATGTTTAGCTACTTTGTTCCTGTATGGCCAGACTGCTAGTGGGAAAACACATACTGTCATGGGGGATGACGCTAATCCAGGAATTTTACCCCTTGCCATCCAGCACGTGTTTGACTACATTCAAATGGTTGGATGCCCTTAATTTCTGATGGTTTTTAGTTTTAGTGGAACTTCTTTTGCTGTGCATTGTTACTGTGTTGCTGGCTACTGGCTGCTTTTAAAGCCAAGGTGGATTTATGGGGTTCCTTTTTTCCCCAGGATAGTCTTAGGTCTGAAAGCAGCTAGTAGTTTCTGTTTTACATGGCCCTGCAACTGTTTGAGCTTCAAATTGCTTGTGTTTAATTCATGAAGCCACAAGACTCTTCTGCGTTCTTCTTGCTGGTTTCATTGTATGTCATTATTTAATTACTATTCTTTGCAGCATCCAGAGAGGGAGTTTCTGTTGAGAGTATCTTATCTTGAAATATACAATGAGGTCTGTCCAAGCTTTTGATTTGCATCATCAATTTTCTGGATGGACTAAGCTTTATCTACTTGACTTTCATGTGATCAGGGGTTGTGTAAATACTTATTTAGTTGGTCATCTGTTAGGGAGAACATTCAGGGCTTGGGGTTGAGTTTCATATCTTGAGAATAATTATAAGAAACATTCAAGGTTTCAATAAGAACATTCCAGTGTTTGCATCTTACCAAGCATGTTGTTTTTCAAAGTTAATGTCAATTAAGTCCTTGTTTTGCTTGTTACTGCCCAACCAAATGTGATTTGGCGAGATGCTAGGGTGGCAACCAATGGCATGCAAGTTCTTACTAAATTGATGTCTAGTGTGATTATGTTCAACACAGTACAATGTAACATTAGTGAGATAAGCATGGGGTAAAACAGTTTCTAAAGCAGTTGCAAGTTTGAAAAATTTCTGATTGACAAGACTGTTTATCAAGTGTTTCTTTGTTGTTTAGGAAATCACTGATTTGATAAGCAATGAAAAAGGGCTTGTCAGCATTAGATCCAATGCCAGCAATGAAGTTGTAACTGAAAACCTCACTGAGGAAACGGTAACTTCTTTTGAGGACACAATGAGCATTGTCCACAGGGGCCAAGGTATAATTTTGTATAACCCTGGAGAGAGACTAACTGCTGTGTGTAAAGTATCCTGGCTAGTGTATTTGAGCACGTGTTTACTAACACCACCTTCGAAAATGAATATTTCTTTGCATGTAGGTAATGCTTCTCTTTTGATTTGTCTATCCTCATGAGTTTGAAACTTGCGAGACTTTTTTGTAGCACTGTTACTTGTTCTAATTGTTTGCATAAAAGCTGTATTCACTTTGTTCTTTTGCGTTGGCCGGGTGAACATGTTCACATCCATCATTTTTATGAATCTGGCTACCTAAGGAGTAGCATGGTGCATCTCTATGTTTTCCCGTGCAATTGCATATTTCATGCCTTTAGAACGTTTTCAATTTTTTTTTTAGCATACCGGCACATTGGTTGCACAAACATGAATGAAAGGAGCAGCCGTTCGCATTGTGTCTTCCGGCTTGTAAGTGTTTTGTCAGTTTGAACAGCTAAACCTTGCATTTAATTACGTTTTTAGCCTTGGCTTCGCGATCGTTTTTTTTTTTTTTTTTTTTTCATGTTTAAGCCTTTCTGGAAGTAGTTTTTAGATGGGACTATTCGAATACAGTAAGATTGTTTGCTGACTGTAGGTGATAGAAAGTCGAGAAATTACGCCAACCGATGACTTAAACTTGTCTACGTTTGACTCGGCAGTCATTGTCTCACACTTGGTGAGTATTTCAATTTAAATTACTTCTGAAGTGTCTGTTATTGCCTTCACTGGGTTAGGTACTCTGCCAATTTGTCTGGGTGCGGTTATGCCGTAGATTTTACAGCTTGGTGGAATTCAAGTTATATGTGCCTGTGCTTTGGTTGAAAAGTTATCTAGTGCAGTTCTCGCCAGTTTGTGGGGGTGCCGTTGCATAGTGGCATGCGCTCCCGGTCTGTAGCATTCCCAGATTCGCAAAAACAAGAAAGAAACTGGAATCGCGATTAAACTATTTTTTCTCATCGCTATTTCGAAACCTCTCTTTTTATTCTTTATTTTGATCGTAACAGTGTCGCCATTTATATAAGGCTCGCCATCATGTTGTCAAATGCTTGTGTGTTGCGGCAGCTCCCCTTTTACTTAAATTTACATAAAAAGATAAATAGCTCGTTCCTCAGTCATGCTGCATGTTGAGCGTCGAGGAACTCAATTGTTCAATCATAGAGCAATCCATGACGCAGGCGACACAAGTTCGATTCCCACGCATTACGCGAATGATTCCCGCATATTGCAAAATGCTAAAACTGAAAATTTCACAACTTGGCCGAGTTACTTTCCAGCGTATATTCAGTTAAATAATATTGGGTCTTATGTTTCGTATATTTTGTATGCTATCTTCTTTGTTTCATTTCGTTTCATGAAACCTGTTTAGCACATAAAAGTATTTCACTTGCTAGCAATCTGACAGTTTTGTAGCTCACGCAAGCATTTTTAGCTGATTCAGGCTCGTTTTTAATTCTTTGCACTTGCTTGTGATTTCGCCTAGAATTTGATTGACTTAGCTGGATCGGAGCGCGCTGGGCAAACTGGAGCAACAGGTATCGCTTGATATAGTGTGCTAGCTTGCATCGGTTTGCCGTGGAGGGGCAGTTTGTTTGAAAGTTTTAGGTTCCTTGACTCCCGCTATGGTTTAAGAGGGTTTAATACTGCTGCCACTGACTGAGGATCCAAGCCGTAGCGCAGCTCTTCAACGCAAAGCGAGAGAACCCCCTATGAATTCTTTCTGAAATTAAGTAACATGCTGCGACATTTCAGAGCTATTTGCATCGCTTATTTTTTCTTATCCGTTAATTATCTTCCAGGACAGAGGCTTAAAGAAGCGGGTTACATTAACCTCAGTCTTTTGACTCTCGGGATTGTGATAAGCAAGCTTGCTGAGAATGATGGGTAAGTTATCGTTCAGAGGTTTGTAAATTGATATTTCTTGGTCAGGCATAAGCGTTAATTTGTTAGGATCCTGATCTGTGTGTTCATAGAGTAAAGCTGATTTTGATTGACTGGATAGTAAAGGAAGAAATGTTCTTGTTTCAGGTCGCGTGTTCCGTATCGTGACTCAAAGTTGACAAGAATCTTGCAGAACTCCCTTGGTGGGAATGCGAACACAGTCATTATTTGTGCCGTCTCTCCGGTGTCATTGGAGGACACTGATCAAACGCTGCGGGTACGTTGACGACTGGTCGGTCCGTTTTGTAGAATTACATGCACATCTTAAAATAATGGTTCTTATGCATGTTGACGCAAATTAAGTGGAGTTCAGGTGGGGACCATTTAAAGCTGCACAACTGATTTGTAAAGTAATCTAGGATTTCTTTATTAGCAGGTCCCTGTGCTTATTAGTTGCCCTTCAATGTCTTCTGTATTGATGATAAAATTCTTTTGTTATTTTGTTTTTAGTTTGCAAGCCGTGCTAAAACTATAAAGAACAAGCCTATTGTTAATGAGGTATAGAATGTGTCAAAGTGGATGTTGCGAATTTTCCATGAATGCTTGTTGAAAGCAATATGTGAATGCATTCTGCCGGTAGTGCTGTTCAACCTATTAAGTACAACCTAACTCTAGCTTTGCTTGCGTTTGTCTTTGCTAGGTTTTGAATGGAGATACTATGTTGAAGCGATACAAGCAAGAAATTCGATCTTTAAAAATGAAGCTAATGGAGGTTGGATGAATACTAGATTCCTGTCTGCTTTCTGAACGTTAAGCATTACACTGGTCAACAAAATGGAACTTTTTGCTCTCATCATGAATAGAAATATTTTTTTCTGGATAAAATTTTCACTGTGATTCCAAATATCTATTTAGTTTTTCTCTATCACATACACATTTTGAGATTAGGGCCCCTCTTATTTTGCAAATCTCAGAGAAATTAAGACATTTGCCTTAAGTTGTGTTGTATGAATTTGCATCTCCTACCCTATTACTATCTTAGATCCGTACAATTGTCAACAATTTAAGTCAGTATTAACATATACAATGTTTTATTCACTACAATTATCACAACATTCGCTCAAAATCGCCGTGAACATGACTTTCATTTAAGGACTTTTTCATTTAAAGACTTTGTCTGGGTTGTCACGATAAAGCATCCAGCAGTAATCACCCATCATGCTTTCATTCCAAAACCCTTGATAGCGATTTTCCATCAGTTGAATATCTTGATGAAATCGTTC
>QQSS02034888.1:0-17500 GCA_003687565.2 Craspedacusta sowerbii | reverse complement strand
ATGGCTACTCCAGGATAAGCTTTTATCAAAAATGATACCTAAAAATTTGGTATGATAAACACGTTTAATAGAAGTTTCACTTAATGATAGATTCGGTAAGGCAAGTGGCAAGCTATCAAGCTCCTTGTCTCTTGCAAATATGATATATTTAGTCATTTCAATATTCAAGGACGGGCAGTTTGCATGAAACCATTGTTCTATGCATTGCAGTTGCTCGCTCACAGTAGAAAACAGGCCAACGATGCTATCATGTGAGAAAAAGAGGTTAGTATCGTCTGCAAACATAATAACTACTACTTCTACCTAATTATTTTGCAGCAAACCACTCTTAAAATCTTTACACCTCTCTTCGATGCGAAACAGAATCTTTATGTTTTCAGTCAACAACGGTTCTGTAAAAAGGGACATCCAACAGGAATTTATCCGGGACCTTAGCGGGACATCCGATGACATAGCTTCTATAGTATTCCTTGGGCTTCCAATATCATGAGTACCCTTTGTTTGGACTTCTCGTCAGCTGCTATTACTTCTTTCTCATCATGTGTTTCATTTCTGAAAGAGAGAAATTCTCCAAGTCGACTGTCTTTGCACTTTTATGTTTAAATATTCTCATGCACACCTTCATCCAGTCAAAAGTACTGAATTTATGCACATCGATTACCACTACTCAGCAAAGTTTTATCTCCGAGACTGGCTACAGTTTGGTAACGTTATTCCTGCAATTAGCAGACTTAAATCAGAAATGGGAAGTACGTAGGTAACTTTCTTTCAATAAATATTGCGGGAAGAACATCAGAGCTAACATACATACATACATATATATATATATATATATATATATATATATATATATATACATATATGTTAATTATGTTAATGTTTATGTAAATTATGTTATGTTTACGTAAATTATGTTACGATTATGTTGTTATGTAATCAGTGTTTCTTGTAGGAAAGTCTTTACAGGAACTAGAAGAATGAAGAAAAATACTTGGTGAAACGGGAGCGAGTAAGTTTGAGAGATTGGGGAAAGTATCAAGCATATGCTTAAATAGGAGCTCAAAAGTATAAAAAGCAAGTCATGCAAGTCTGCACAAAATAATATTCTTTTGCTAATTTTTTTCCGAATAAACTGCCAGTTAGGAACGAGCCCATGCAATAGCCACCGACGAGGACGACAAAAAAAGCTGGACATATCTTCTGAAGCTACTGCAATAATCGATAATGGATACGCCGGGAGATATATTTTAAAAAATTTCTCCCCGTGTTTGAGTGGGACTTTAGGACATATTGAGAATTGAAAGATACTGACCAATTGCGTACGCAATGCAAGCCTTACGCATCGGCGCCTCAACCAACAATGCGAATTGCATTCCATGTTTGCTAACGAGTACATAGGCATGCTTGGAGCTTAGCGGAATTTTCTTTGGAACGGTTTATATTTCAATAATTATCTCGGCGTGCATTTCGCTGACTAGACTAGCCAAATACGAAGAACCTGTGGGCTTCTTCGTATGTCTGCGAAAACTCGCGTAAGCAGCGGCTCAAAAAACCGCAAATGCAAGTGACTTGCAGGATATGCAAGTGACTTGCAGATACTTCATTCGTTTTGCCGACACAAAACCAGATCAGCAGTGTCATCAAGAAATCGAAATTTCGAGTACACTTCAGCGACCTCTGACCCTGCACCCCAAAAAAGCCTGGAATACAAAAGCACAGCAAGGACTGAGACTGACAGAGGACTACGTTGAATAAATATAATCATGCACAATTTTTAATAGTCAAACGCAACGAGAAATCGTCGTCTTGGGCATGTACAAATGTTTCGGCCAGCTTTTGTCGATCCGAAACTTGCCGAGCGAGTTTCGATGGGTCGAGTTCGCTCAAGTTTTCAAATAACAGATGGCATTGCTCCTTATAAGCATTATCTTTCCTGCAACGATTGCGTTCTTTGCTGGGAGAAAGCTCAGGTTGTAAGTTTGATTTCCAAAAAATGTGAGCCCAGATCCTGAAAATTCCACTGGACGCAAAGATGCTCGATTTCAGCGACCCCATTCTCTCAGGAAAGATGCAGCTAATAAAGACACGCAACTTTCATCTCTAACTTGACCCAACCCGACCTAATCTAAGTTGCAAGGCAGGTTTCTGATAGACCGAAACGAAACATTGCGCATGTACCGATCCGGTTGAAATAGGCTGCTATCTAAAGAAATATTTCCAAGCCTGAAGAAGTTTGATGATTCCAAGTTTTTCTTAATTAAAAACGGAAAACTATAAGCAGCAAACGTCATCTGTCCCCGCCTTACATCGAAGGAGATGAAACTATAGATGCGAGAACAAATTACCCACTTAACGACGCACAGAAAGCTCAGTTGCATCACAGAAAAGTCACAAGTATCTTAAAGAACAACGTTGGTTTCATAAAACAAAATAAGCAAATCTACATCTAGAAATACGTCTTGACCATCATTACTTGGTGCACAAGTACAAGCTGTTGCTTAGAAAATCAGTGTTGGCTGTTGTACGACGAAAAATTAGTTGCGAAGATCCACTGAGAGCCAGTCACAGGGATACTTCCATAAATCCTCTGCACAGCATCGGCATCTGCAACATGCTACCATGGAAAAAGGAAGCAGGATGCCATCGCCACCATGCCGCGGTTGCTCATCACATCGAATATGGACGGTTTCCTTCATCACTTCGATGCACCTTGACCGAACCCAACCTCTTGTACCTCTTGAAACCGAATACCGATACGCTGAGCCATTTTGAGGAATTTTTCAGAACAGTTCATGGCGCACGTATTCTAAAGGTTAACAAGAGGCGACAAAAGTGCAAGGCACGGATCTATCACGTAAAAGTCACACGTATACAAGGGCGCATGAACGCACTACATGTTTTTTTTTTCGCAAAAAGTCTCTTTACAACTACCAAAAGCAGCAAGTCATGCGCGTCAGAATCCAATTCATTTGCCGTTCTCAGGCAAAGCTTTGCTCGGCAAGTAAGCAATTCAAGAACTTGCTGAACTTAAACTAAGCAGCGCCGAAATTAGAAATAAAATGATTTCACATATACATGTACAGGTCCTATCCAAACTGACTAAAACGGACAAAATCCCTTTGTTGATTTAACTATGCATGTAAATGCTTGATGAAAGCTACTGATAAGCAAAGATACCTCAGCAGACGTTGTGCTTCTACTTGTGAAGTCGTGTATGCAGTCCATGAAGCAGATTTCAGAGAGTTTGTTGTACGTACTCATAAAAGTTCGCAACTAAACATGAACAGCAGCTAAATGAAAACTGCACCCTATCCATTTTAAGTACAGTAAATGAACACACTGCCGACTCGCGCAATAATTGCATCATACCTTCAAGACAGCATCATAACCTACTAATGCCCAAATGCCAAAACTAAGTGCCCTAACAAGAAATAAAAAGACTTAACGTAAACAAGTTATAGTCCTATCAACACTGATTATAACGGACTTAAGTGAAAACAAAGCCTACTCAGGCAATAATTGCATGCTACCTTGAAGACAGCATTAAGACCTACTAATTCAAGGATTGTCCAGTATACAACATAGCTAGAAACCACACGCAAGATAGCAAAATCGTTGCGCAGCTTTAAAATGGTCTTGGCACGCAGTTAGTATATAAATTCTAAGACAATGTCAAACTGACATTTAATTACTAATACACTTTTGAATAGCATTTATCGGGACTTTTTTTCAGAAGCGACGAGATCATTCGATCTGGCGTTCATAAGGAGCTTGTATCCGCATTCACGTTTGCACGCAACGAAAGGAAATTTTCATCGAAAAAAAAAACTTGCCATCGGAGCTAGACTTGCGCTCTCAAGAATACCTAAATCAAAGTCTCGAGTTTACGAGGACATTCTCGCCTTTGCCTCTCGATACACAAAACGCCATCGCACAACAAGCCGAACGTCCCCTATCGTTAACAAAGCGATTCTCTGCATACAGTGGTAAAAGAAACGCAAACCTACTTAAATCATAAGCTTAATTTCAGAAAAAAAAATGGTTAACATATCCTGTGGCAATGTCATGTTCAGCAAGTCAACAACGGACGTACCTGGTCAACTTGAAACTGCTGCGGCGCTTGCTGGCTCATTCCGAACTAGTTCGCTTAGTCCAACTCTTCTAAATGTACCTATAGCTAGAGATATAAACAAGGAGAACAATGCGTAGAGAAAGCAACCAGCTATCCAAGGCCAGGGTAACATTCCAAGCAGAACAATTACAAACTTGGAAGGCGAATGTACGCGTATCAAAGCCCCTCGTACAGCATTCTTAAGCGACAAACGTCATGTGAAAAAATTTTACGGACTGAAAACATGCTTGAGAGCAGCTAAAAATTCGCTGATAGCTGACAGGTGCAGCTGCAACACGGAACCTGATGGAAGATAAGCGATTAAACGGTCGATGCTTAGCTCTGCCTTCTTCACCGCAAGCACAACTAACATACAGTCGAATAAATTAGATATAGACGACAGAAACTCCATGTGATTAAAAGCAAGGGCTATGGAACTTAACCATAAACGCCCTAACGTTTAGGAGAAACTTGTAAGACAAACTCTTTTCCGACATGCAGCTACGAAAACGAAGCGCATACGGCGAGGCCAAAACTATTCACAGGGAGAACCCTTCCACTTCTTCTGGGGCTACGTAATGTATTTAGTCTTCTTTGGAAGAAAATTTCTCCATTCCAAGAAAAAGACAAACAAACTCAACATAACAAGGGAGAACTGAGGCAACAGCGATCGAACTGGAGCCCGATCGTTTCCAAGTGTCAGGAATTACTATTAGCGTTCGTAGATTCAAATCGCTCCAAACGCCGTCTACGAATTTCGTCTGCTTTCTCCGAATTCGAATCCACGTCAAAAGAGGGCACTTCCTCCACAGTGTCGCGTCCCGCATTCAGAGGATTTACCGTGCTTGGAACCTGCACGGAACTACCGCTGCCGTTACCATCAGTCCTCTTCGACTCACTTTCGCAAGGATACGTCGGGGCGGCCACTGAACTCGGCGGCTCGCTACCTCGTGCAGTCCCGAAAGATCTGTCATGCACGTTGGCGATGTTACTAGAAAACGAAAGCTCGGCTGAACATTTTCAAACAGAGGCATTTTTTAAAGAGGCGAATGAAAATAACGATGCACAGGATAGGTTACAGGAACTCAGACTCTAGTACATATAACCCCTCAACTGCTACTTAAAAAACAAACAGAAGACTAAATGTTCCCAACAGCACAACTTACTTCAAGTCGGAAATGACGCAGGCATACTGATTCAACTGAAGCACAGCTGCATCAAGCAAAGAGTGAATATTTCTAAGCAGTAGAACACGTGCTTGAACGTTCGCTCTTTCTTGCCCTTCCATCGCTCGTAGTTCGTCGTCAGAAAGGGCATTTAAGTTTAGGTTGGGAAACATGAGCGGACCTGAGGAAAACAAATCAACATCAAACCATGAACTAATACAAAAAATAACCTTCATCTGCTATGGCACCAAACAATTACAAAACATTTGAACAAAAGGAAGCCACCATTTGCCAAAAAGCCTTCCATAAAGCAAATACATCAGCCCTGAGCATTGAACAGACCATCAAGACAGAGTGCAAGCACAGCTTACCAATGAATGACAACGGATTCATCATTGGGAAAGGCGGCGGAGGTGGATTCTAAACAGAAAAGACTTCAAGACTTCAACCAGAGCAATTCACACACTAAGTAGGACTTCCCACAACTGTCCTTTAAAAGTTGGACATTTGTCCGTATCTACAAGCTGCTGAAACAAGCAACACATGCAGCGAAGATCAGGAAATACCATCCAAAACCGCAGCTTCTGTTGCGGCTTGTAATAGCCAAGCTTGCAGAGCTTGATTATTGATGTCACGGGACATAAAGAGAAAACCCATACTAAACTATTAAACAGATCCGAAGAAACACGACTCTGCACTAAAATTCATACGCGCATTCAATCAGTCATCCATCCCCCGTTCCATCGGCCAGTCTACACATCGTCCGCAAATCAATGCACTTATCTATACCGCTATCCATTCATTCATCCGTACACCCATCTCATAAGTTACTTTGAAGTAAACTTATCTTTAATTCTATCTAGCTAATCACCGTTCTAGAAATCCCCATAGCCAGTTACGATATTACAGGATTAGCACAAATAGAAACAACGTACCACTCCGTCGAAAGAATGGGCACCATAGAATAACGGGAAATCCATAGGAGGCACGGCTGATGGGCCAGAAGACGGCTGCGAGAACGAAGTGGAGGGTGGAGCAGAGGTGCCCGGAGGAAACGGTACAAACGGAGGAATCGTACCAAATGATGGCGGTGGATGAAAAGGACCAACTGCAGACCAAGAAGAAAGAAAAAAAAGAAAATAGCTACTACATCATGTTTTCTCACAAAAGCAACGAGACGCAAATATTGATATGCAGTGTTTAGGGTCTTGCATCAAATAACTAGGGATACCTTGCGCTTATTATGCCAAACTTTCAAGCTAATAACTAAAACAACACTAGCATGCTCCGTACCGGGCGGTTGCTGAGAAGAAACTGGCGGCGGGGAAGCAGCCGGCCCCACCGGCCGAGCGGGCCGAGCTGGCTGGGGCGGCTGTTCCACCAACACATCCATGCGGCAGGTTGGGCAGGACTGCTGCCTCTGAAACCAGGAGCGTAAACAATGAACGTGGAAAATATGGTTGCAGGGCAGTTTCTTTCCGACGAGCATTTCTTCGCGACAGATAATGCACGTGTTGTCAAGCTGAGATAATTCCTCCGGGCTTGCATCAGGAAATCTGAAAAGCCGGAACAAAAAAACTGGACCACGAGTCTGGAATTAAAGTAACCATCGAGTAATAAAAAATTTAATGCTACAAATTTTTGAATGATTCTCCGGACAAACCAATGTGACTTGCCAGAAAATTTCCGCAGCAAAAAAAATACAGTTAAAACCACACTATGTACTATAAATATAAAGCAAAAACTGCCGGTGAAATTCATGATGCCGAGTGCGAAACGACGGAAGATAGGTTGGCTAAAGTCAGAGTAGGAACTACCAACGGTTTGCTTTCGCTGAATTAAAGAGCAAAACGCTCACATTGCCGCGTACATAAACCGAAGTGCTTATACGTTGGATATGCCATTCATGCTACCATACGATTTCAGTCACCAAAGGCATGCTTCAAAAGAACGCAAGAAACTTGTGTGGAACTTGCAAAAAGTGATGCCAAATACTACACGCAGCCGTAGGCCTTACCGCACAAAATTACGGTGACAGACAACGCAAAGAGAAAAATTAAAACGATACAAGGAAATATGAAAGAACCAGATGGCAGTATGTCTAACGAATCCAGAGCAGTATTGTATCACAGTCGTTTGCTACCTGCTCAAAATCGTGTATAAACTCGTTGCCGAAGAAAGATTTTATTGACTATAGATATTAAGAAATTCACTTCTCCGATCTCACTAACAATGAAAATATCATTGATTTCGAGAATAAGCATATTACTCAAAACACAACTTGAGCCCGTATAGATGACTTCCCTACATGGAACTACTGTCTCTGCAACCATCAAAACTACTACGTATGAAGAAGACAGCTTCGTAATTTTCTTGCGGATCAGAAACACAGATACATGGAAGGAGGATAAAATAAAAGACGCCCTGACTCGACAATAGCAACAAGCAAGGCAAGAAGCGGCTTCGTGTAACGATGAATAACAGCAGTCAACAAAACATACTCGCATCATGAGTGCAAACACAAGCCATAAGTACCTTGTGTTCATGTACGCAATAGCTCTTCTGGAAAGTATAACATCACTAAGAGACTTCTTGAATGACCTGAGCATGGATAAAAAACAAAAACTGCATTTTGCGCGAAAATAGCCCGCTTAAAACAGTGTTATACGCTTACACTAATACCTATATACCTTTCGTAATGAGGGCAAATATAACTTCTGTACGCATATTTTAGGGATCCGTTGATCCGGATTATACTTATACCAACAACGTTACAAGAGCGCCTAAAAATACCATCACTTAGGAAAGCTTAAAAGCAGATGGCAAATCTCCGTACTCATACCACACGCCAACCAAAAAATCCTGCATATTTAAAGAACTGCCTCGGGCACAAGCTCAGTGGGCTTTTGTCTCAGCAATAGGTACAGCTTTAGGGGCAAACACAGTGTTCAACCAACAGAACGAGATCTGGCAAACAGGCAAAACTATGGATCAACAGGTGCAGCTCCATCATTATGCATCGATCCAGAGCAACAAGCCAGCCTCCAAATGAACAGGGGCCCACAAACCGAACTACGTAGATCACAAGAATGTCAATATAACAATAAGAGCATTCACAACTCTAAAAAGGCTCGTAAAAAAACTGCTACATCGCGGTAAGAACCAGCAATTACTTACTTGATAGACAGATACATTGGTCGAATCGCAAAGAGTGGAAGTGTATGGATCTTAACCATGACAGCTACAAATGCTATATACAGTATACACTTGATAAACCCTAAAAATAAATAGATATTAATTCAAATAATAGCTTTAACATCTTGCCTCTTAACAGCTACCCAAGAAGAAAAGAGAAACCGCAAACCAAAACAAAACACCATATTCTCTTAGAAAGTCGTTTTAGACCCTATATCGAATCTAATTAAACACAGTAAAGATTTCATTTTAGATTCAGATTCTCCTAACAGCCAACATCGCTTTAGCTGCTTGCAGCTTTAACAACAGGGGATTCATTAAGCAGAAAGCAGACCATAACGGTTTACAACAGAACCTAACTACAGGAAGCCAAACTTACCAGTAACAAGCTCGTTATACAGCAGGTAAACTGTTTTACTCTCCCACGGATTTTCAGTTCTCATATCAATAGAATGCAAGATGTACTTCATGAAAATAGCAACCACCATGATTAGAAGTATGGCATACTCAAAACCAAATACCATTTGAACAGATGCACCACTCGCCAGTGTGGTTTTGAGGGCATGATGTATCAACATCGAGTCAACAGTACCAAGAACGAAGAGTAAACCTTGAAAAAAATTGGATATTTTGGACATTAATATTTAAAATGTGACAAAGACAGCTCAAGTGTGACAAACAAGATCATCATGTAAAAAAGCAAAGAAGTGCAAAACTTCTACCCATTGTTCAAAAGCTGCCAGAAAGGTCTATGTGAAGGAAGAAAACAAAGCCCTTAACTGTCAAATACAATGGAAGCTACGATTCAATAGATCGGCACATCTTCCAGAAACGTCTTATTTTAAACGGCTGACACCGACAACGCGACACGGAAACGTTAAAACACGCATGATACCAAACATCTGAAACCACGTACTTAGCACTCGAATGTGAAACTTTAATGTGATAACTGGACTGCGCTCCATCTAAAGAACAATACAAAAGAATAATATGGAAACTATTCTACAAAAGACTATTATTAGACATAACAATAGCTGATTTAGATGCTTCGCGACGATCAGCACTGCCTTGACACTATACAAATTGAATATGAAACAATGAATGGGACAAAGGCACCATGCTAACTTACATAATCAACTCTGTCCTCGACAAGCCAGTGAAAGGCTTTCATGAATAGGAGAAAAGTAAACAATGCCACGAATCGCGGACTGAAATCATCTCGAAACACTGTGAAAGCCAGACAGGTTTCAGTAATGACAAACCAGAAACGCTCGATCAAGTGCTGAAAGATCAAGATGTATGAGCTTGATCCCAATGAGAAAAGTTATGAGCAAAACCAAGTGTATTATAATGAGTGCAGGATGTAATGCCCTTTTTAAGTCGATAGCTGCATATCAAAAGTAATTCAAATTAAGACAAAAATAAAATATCTAGCTAAAAAGTGTCCTATTCACAGGGCTGCACACAACCTGCTACCATTTTAACAGACAACAGGCCAACTAGATAGCCCTAATACCAACTATCAATAATTGGGGTAATATAAATATGCAACTGGAAACATCCAGTGCAATACCACTTAATGCTACCTTGATTGACCAATGGGAGTCTAATACTCCAGAACACTGGTAAGGGATTATAGACAGCAAAACTCAACCACGCAGAACATTTCATTACTTAGGCTGTGCTTCTCTCAAGTTTTCTTCTTAAGTATTGGGTAATTTGATGCTTATGTGGGCGACATACGCTCATAGCAATGCTGGCCTTACTCTTCTTCTACAAATAAAAACATCACATTTTGCCTTTTGTTAGGCAAGCACCGGCAACTCCTGTCTTATACCATTTTAATGGAGCACAACTCCAATTAAGAGCATCCACAGAATTTTACAAATGTGGGAATACCAAACATCATAGTTAGGCACCCAGTCCTTTAAGTCTGTTAAACCAGCTACAGTTTGTTTCATGAATAATGATCCATTACTTCCCTTTAGATTTTGCAGACTTAATGATTAACGGATTTAACTTGCAATAAGAAAACGATTAACGCATTAAAACTTTAAAAGAATTGGGTAACTAGTCTGCTACATTAAAATGCACTCCACCCCCACTCCTCTTCTGGCTGCTGCTGCTGCTGCAATGTGTTGACTCTCTCCCTCCCGAACGGAATAGAGCGGATTAGGATCTGATATCTGATTGGCTCCTGGCATTCTAAGCACCACGGTTGACAAATGCGACAAGGTCTTTTGTTATAACTATTTTTAAAAATTCCATTAATGCAATACTATACCTAAGGAGAACACTATTCTGCAATAAAAGGAAGCATTAAATGGGAAGCGCTGTAACAAAAACTTTTCATTATTAAAAATTATTGTTTATGATATTATATTACATGTAATAAGACTTTGTACCATATATTATATTTATGTTAAACCACTTTCCAAAAAATTAAAATTTCTACATTTAAGTTAAACTTAATTTAAAACATTAACATGCATTCTCTTGCGCGCCAGATTTCAAGCGTTAACTGTGTGTTTGCATGGTGGATTACAGTAAGCCCTCTTCGAAGCGTTCAGGACAGTAAGACCGCCAAAAAAAAAAAGAATTCTTTAGCTCATCGCCCACACTATGGCCACCAAAGATGAACCTCCGTCATTAAGAATCCACTACAGACTGGAGTCTAAATTCATAACTGACATTTGGTAATCAAAGCCAGTGTTTAACTAGCTCAAGTTTGGGTCACCAGGATTCTACAGAGCTTTCATGAAATCAGACACAATAGCTGAACATGGCTCCATAATCTCCTGGCAATCTTATTTTACGAAGACTTCTGCAAGCTCTTTGTGTGCTATAGGCAATTACCTAGCTGTGATCCTAAAAATTCTTTAACAACCGATTTACATGTGAACATTGATGTGCCACAGCTAAGCTCATGTATTAGCCTTTTGGACAAAAAGTCGACTTCCAGAAGAGGAGGGATGGCTTTGTTAACCCACTTGTTCAGAAGATGTCTTAAGCGGCTTACTAAACTGCAATTATAACTAAGCGGTCTCGCAGCGTCGACAGCTGTCACGAACTTCGTGCCACGGCTAAACGCGCCGCGCTATTTCGCGGCTCCCGGACAATTCCATTTTCTGCTGATATTTTTCGACTACAACTGCAACGGTGTAAAATTCTAAAATTAAAACTCATTCTCAAAAGATTGTTTCTTCTCAGCCAGGACCCTGAAAGCCATTGCGCAGAACTTGCTAGTGACATGGCTAGATGAGGGCTCCGAGACGGATCTTAGCAACGTTTGTTGGTAAGCAAGCCCTGATTAACCGAGTTATCACCTTCAATACATCAAATCCTTCTGAGCAGTGGAAAGATTATTCTCCACTGAAAAAGAGATGCTAAGGGCCAGAAACGTACATGTTTCTAAAGGGTAACCTGCACCTTCTTGACCAGGCCCCTATGACCCAAACTAGCACTTCAATTTTCTTCAGCCATAATCTCTATACAAGTAAAAATCATTTTTTAAGCATGCATTAACAAAAATTTGATTCCATTAAATAAGTTTCATGTTTCACTTAAAATAGCAATTTTAAAAAGAGTTTTTAGGCTTTTTTCGAATTCAATGATGATCTTAAGAAGTTTACCTATTGCTTATTTTGGTCAAAAAGGTAACGTCTGGACCTCCAAATCATCAAAATATGCGCTGCTTACCGCATTTGCAAGAGCTAGCGTAACAAATTTAGCAGTTAAGTGTTTTAAAAGTCTGTTACATCGAACAGCCTAACAGACTTGCTAAAGGTAAGTAATGGAACAAGAATTAACAGAAGCTATGTTTCATATTAATGATAACGATGCCCATTCTAGTACTCTTCAGCAGTTCTAATGTAGTTTAGGGGTGGCAATTGAAGCAGTAGTATACTTACAAGAGAATAAAATGCGTAGCAAATGCCAATGCTAATGATAAAATAATGTTATGAAATGAAACATACCTAGCAGCCCAATAGACAAATTGTTTTTACAACCAGAACAAGCTACTAGTCATGCTTACTTCAAGTTCCGCCGCACGAAGTTGTCCAAAGAATATCCTCCTAAATGCCTTTCCCAACAAGAACACCAAAACAAATACCTGTGCATACATGACCTAAACAAAAGACAAAATCACTTTGTGCCCAAAAAGACCAATGTTCACAATCTTGTTCAGGAGAGAAATAATCATCAATAGGCAAATCCTTAGAAAATCTCAAGTGCAACCAAAGTTCGTTAAACCTAAAAAAAAATTGGTAAGGAACTGTGCAAAATGCTTGCATTCAGACCAAGGCTAAAATCCTTACAAAAAGGAAGCAAAAGACTAACACAAAATCAGGAACTTACAGCCATACTGGGATTAGATTTAGTAAGGTAAACAACAGAAGGATAGAACTGCTTCTTCTGAAAAAAGGCATTCGCCACAACTGCAACTGTAGATACTGTAGTCCCGAGAGTGACTAACGTGACCCTCATTTTTTGCTATCTTGTCACCTTGAGCAGACAAAAAAATGGAAAACATTCCCCACATCGTATGAAACAAATCATAATGAGCCTGAAACAATATGAATTGTATAATGGAAGAGTACATGAACCCTTCACTGAAATTTATTTCATGCACATGAAACATGACACTATCAGAAAACCATTTCATAGCAAGATCTTACACCAAGTATAGTGTCAAACCTGCAAAGTTTAGACTGACACAGAAAGAATCAGGTACTCCACAAACAATCTCGACAACATAAATATTATGTTTAATAAACATATACATTATACTACTGATGCTTCAGAATAAAAGTAGATTGATTCAACTTTGAATTCACTTTAATGCAATCTCTTAGCATTTTCACCAGTGATGATAAACCAATTTGGCGTGCCAGCACGCCAATAGTTATCAGATGAACATATACGGGCAGCACCTACACGATCGATACTAGATCTTCCATTGGTCGTCTTTTATTAAGTACCGTACTAGCCTTAAATCTTCTTTGAAAGATCTTCAACAAAAAATCTGCTTGGCCATTACACGCAAGCTATTTAAGAGCTTTTCAAAGCTGTGCCGCAAGAAACTTTTACAGCGTGTAATTAATTACTGGAATGGATTGCCACTGCATGTTGTTGGGTCAGACTCGCTGGTGGTGTTCACAAGACGCCTGGAAGGTTGTATGGACTGTGAGGATGTGGGCAACAAAGGCTTAAGTGCTTACAACCATTTCCACGACGTGATGATGAAATGTTCTTTATTTTGAAGTGATGTCGCAGGTGCTGTGATACTTAGATCATTCAGAAGAAATACACACCGTTACAAAATGTAAAACCACAAACTTATCGTTGTAGCATTTATAAACATTAATAGCATAGAATAAAAACAAAATAATGAAATCGTGCCATTAAATATAGGGTGATGATCAACACCAACTAACAATGTTTACGCATAGATGCCCCAGGCGCCTGTTTGAGCTTCGTGTCTTTCGGAGATAGGATAGAGCACCTCACGGTTGATGATGATAACAGCAATCGAGTAGCTTTTGGACATTTGGTCACCCAGCGATGTGATGTAGGTATGTGTTTAGCTCCGTGACAAGTAAAGACGTGATTGAATGGCTATACATTGCCAGTAGAAATAAGAGAGGATAAAGTCAGCGATGGCAGGACTGGCAAGCGAGGTTAGATCATGCATTAACATGTAATGCATGTGTTTTTGCAAAGCATGGGTTACTTCTTTCTTTGAAGTAACCCTCGAGATTAACAAATAGATCGCTTTAGATGTACACATAGTGAACTTTACCTCGACATAGATTCTGAACTTTGGCGCCCGCGTTTGTCGGAATTTACAATAAATGAGGGGCTCAAGATCACATTCAAAAATATGCTTCTCAAGTTGGATGCTGATGAGTTGGTGGTTTTTATAGGCGGATTTGGAGAAAGACAAAGTCAGTTAGGGCGGGAAAAAAATGAGTCAGTTCCAAGCTATAGGGCATATGGAATCTTTTGGACTCCATGAGTTTCAGTAGCAATCAGGGAAAGAAAGTTGTTTCCAAATCTTTGAAAGCCATGGAAGCTCCGCCTAGAAGGAACGTTTAATGAATGCAAATAAGCTGGTTCCTTTACTTCCTACTGCAGATAAACCACAAACCCATTTCGAAGAGAGGAAAAACTAAGCGGATTTATCAGGCCGTGCAATGAACCATGCAAGTTGAGTTATGTATCCTTTACGCCTCAAGCAAAAGAACTAAAAAAAGAAGGGCTTCCGCGAGCACGAGGGTCTCTCGGCAATACTCAACAAATTGACTCCAGGCGCACAAACACGGTCGCATTTGGAAACGTTGCCATCATGCTCCTCAGTCCCCTTTGCAAGTTGCTCAGATGATATTTCTCTGAAAACTCAGATACAGAATTATTTCATCAGCTGACTACACTCAAAGAGTTCAAAGTTCGAACTATGATCTTGCTTTCTTCCAAAGAGGTGGAATCCAACAGATGTGATATTGCGTTAGTGCAAGATATTTGATTGGATACCATGATAAATTGCGATCGCAATAAATTTATTGTAACCCAACTAAAGCCGTTGATTAAGAAAGCCAAGAGCGGAAACGGACGCGTGGACGTAGAACTAGTTACGCCAATGCGCCTGGTATCGCATGAGAAAAATGGAATCCGAGGGCGATGTAGATGCTTGGGCAGTGGGTGACGATAAAGCAGGCGCAGTCTGTAGTAAATGCATGAGCACGGGACAGTGTTAGTACGACTTCCTGTAGTCGCAAATTATTAAATGCTTTAAGATTTGTTTACTGCGTCTTTATAATACCATAGACTGTTCTTGAGGTCCAAGTTACTTCTTGCGATACTTTTCGGCAAACAATATATTTGCTTTGTGCCAATGGGATTCCCAGCACTATTGTACCATTCTTCAGGAATCCCCTTGAAGATGGTACCATATCTTGGATATCCTTTCGAAGCATTCTACTGTACACCTCTCTCGTCCTTCTTGATTTCTCAGTTGCAAAAAGAAATCGTTCCAGCTCGTTGCAGCCTTTCACTGTGTCGATCAAACGGCAAGTATGATATCCGTGATTCCGATAATGCCTCTCGAGATCTGCATAGTCCGCATTTCGCAGTCTCCCATATGGCACCTATATATCGTTTTTCATTGCTCAAGTCGCGTAACATAAACTCTTGGTCGACTTTTGGATTATCCACCGACAATGTATCGATATGGATCCCGCTAGGTGTGCTTGGCTCCTAACTTAGAACCTTCATTAATTTGTCCTCTTGGTTTCTTGACTTGAACGGCGAATGAAGTGGTCAGCGTGTCGACGCCATCAAACACCTCGACACTCAACTAAACCCGTGGCTGGACCTAATATGCCTTTGCAATCGCTTCTGTTACCCAGCGATGAATCGCTTGTAATCTCATGTCTCTGACCCGCAGCGCTTTACCCTTCTTGAAATTCCTCACCTCTCCACGTATGGTCGCATCAGGCTATTTGTCGATTAGATCTTCACCATTGTGAAATGTTAAATCCGTTGGTCAGCGTAATCTATGTCCAGAACGTGCTTCCGCAGGCGATATTCTCTTCGTTGAATGTGGAGTGCCTTGATAAGTCAAAACAAAGCTCTGTAACTGAGTCATCGCCCATTTCGAAGGTGACGTTTTCTCATCCTTCCTAACTTGCTTAAAAGTCTTGGTTGTTATATGTTATATTCCACTTCGTCGGGTGAGTTGCTGAAACTTCACGCTTGCAAACGTTGGACCATGGTTGTCACCAATAACCTTGCTATTCCGAATATCACAAAAGATTGACTCAAGCGATCAATTTTCGCCTACATGGTTGCACGGCTCAACGCAAAACCTCCGGCCACTTCGATTTTGCGTTTACTACCGGCCATTAGTAGTTAACTTGAAATGGGTCCGATCATGGATTCAATCGACTCCAACGCTCTATTAGAGGTAGCCAAAGATGTCTCACGGCCTCCTTTGCATCTGGAGCATCACTGTCGCAGCCGTCACAACTCCATGCCATGTCTTCGATTTCCTTGTGAATTCCTGGCCACCAAAGGCAGCTTCAAGCAATAGATTTTATTCTTACGGTCCGGGGTGTCCAACATGCAATGGCTGTAAGATTGTGTTGCGTATATATTGCCGGCATTACAACTCGATCCCCTCGGCACAGGACTCCATTGTGAATGAACAGTTCTCAATGGCTCCAATTCTGCCTCAGGGACAGTCCAAAGCGGTTTAATGCAAGCCATAACTTTTGAAACTATGCCATCCTTACGGTTTGCTCGGTGAATGTGGCCATAAATGAGTCTTCGAGATGAGCTGTAATCATTGTACTTTCAGAAAATTCATTGCCGTAGAAAGAGGTTCCCTTGAGCGAAGGTCCGCTTCCACCTGTTTCCTCTCAATACAATACCGCAGTTCGTAGTTGCTGATCTCGGCCAATTTCAGTCTACTTCGAAGAACTCTTTTGTCAAGCAGACATCGGCTTGTCTTGACTCAACAATAAAGCAATAGCTTGTGATCTGTGATCACCTTGAATGGGTTACCTTACAAATACAGATGAAAATTTGCCGCAGTGGCTTCTTTTCCCACTTGACTCTAGCTCCTTTCAGCACCCACCAGCGACCTAGAAGTAAAAGCTTCAGGCTAGGTCGTCTTATGTTTGACCTGCTTTAGCATCGTGCTAAGTCCTTTGTTTGAAGCATCCAGTCATGGATGTGGGGTAGCGCTGGATCAAAACAAGCCAATATGTGATCAGAAGCTTTTCTATATTTACTTCTCGTCAATTTTGTGACGGACTTGCCCGAGTCATGATGTAACTGATGGACGCAATGTTTCTAAGTATGGTGCAGGCCGGATTTGGTGAAGGTGTTGTATTCGTTCCGGCGTGGCTGAAAAGTATTTCGAGCTCCTGTCATCCAAAGGCGGATTCTATTTGGAGTTTGAGACTATGGCTAGGATAAAGCTTCATTGTCTTTGCGTTTGTATATATATATATATATATATATA
>QQSS02034777.1:0-18810 GCA_003687565.2 Craspedacusta sowerbii | reverse complement strand
ATAAGCCAATATATGGCAATAGACTTGCACGGATCCGTAAGTAAGCTACAGCTGATAAGTCGGGTTCAAAGGCAGTAGATGCTAAAAGCAGTGATTTAAGTAATGGGAATTTTTCGGTATAATCTAGTAGCCGGTAGATTAATGATGAGCTAAGGCAATTCTTTCATTATTTAGGTGATTCGTTATTTCCATGGTTATAATGATTATAATATTTCAAATATTCTTAATGGTCTTGTAGATAGCAAGTCTTATATGAATAGAGACGGTGCGTGATTAATGAAGATTGAAAACAAAGAGAGAAACACAACGCAAGTCTCTCTTTTTTTATTCGCAAGTCTCTCTTCACAACATTACTAGTAGAAAGTTATTTGTGGTACGCATAATCACAAAGAAAAAGGAAAGCCAACTTTAAAAGGAATGCACGGCTTGGCTTAGGTGAATACAACGAGGCTAATTTGAGCTTGAATATTTCTAGCTAAGTAGTGTAGCGGAATTTATACAGTTTACACGATAGTCCGGTCTATTTAGAACATTTTTTTTTCTGCAACCTGTGACAGAAACTTCGGCTGTGAATGCGTCACAGGGTCACGTCCTCAAATCTTAGATTGCCATTGGCTGCTAACATAATTGCCCGGCGGCAAGCGTAAAATAATAGGTGCTCTAATCGGAATCGCGCCGCGCAAATCATTTAACGATAAAGAAAGGGGTTAGCCTGGGATCCAGAACAGGTCTTCGCTTGTTCTAAATCGATTTAGGGACCACGCTGCCGAATAGTGCTGGCATTCTGCACGGCGGGGTCTTTGCAAGGCTTCTGGAAGATAGGAGGATTCCTCGCTTCATTTTAATCGTTGCTGAAGCATGTTATCTGTATTGGGGAAATTCTGTGACCGTAAGTTCTTCCAGAAGAGCAGCATAATGCGCGTTTTTTGAATTTGCTAAAGCTCTACTTCGCTGGTGTTGAAAACAGGACTTCAGATCAGCGATTTTTCAGCGTTTCGTTTTTAAGGATACTGTTTGCCTCATCTCCATGCAATTGAAATTTAGACCTTGTAATATGTTATGTCAAGACAGCAGATGGTTATAAAGGTTTGCAGCTTATGTACCCAGTGCGAATAACATCTTTGATATGTTGTTATATCCGTCTCAATTTAGATATTTCTTCTTTTTTTAAGCATACATGCGATTATTATGCCTGTTCAATTTTCTGTTTTAACAGATTGGATTTGCATCAAAAGTCTAGGTTAATAGAGACATTTGTCATAAAATTCATTACATCAGCAATATGTGATAAACATCCGGTCTGTTCCTGCCTGTTGCATATGTTACTGTTAAAACTGGTAGCTGACATTGTTGTGCAAGTTCGCTTGCTGAGTCCTATTAAAAAAAGTCATTTGTTAGTAGAACCGGTCTTACCATTCATAAGATTTCTTATATGATAAGGATGCATAATTGTGTATTATATTTTGACACAGCAAAGATTGTATCCTAAGCTATTCTGCTTTGTGAGGTGTTTTGCTAGAGCAACTGCTCTTTATAATTTTCTTTTAGCCAGAACGTACATGCCATATGGATCCAAGCAGTTTGCATAGGATTTCTGATGATGCAAGGCTGATTTACACTGTTCCTAAGGCTACGATAATTAGAAAGACCTGGCTATGAAGAAATGTTTCGATGGTATTGCATATCATCATCAGTCAGAAAGTGCAGTGCACGATTATTTTTACCAGCTAAAAGTGACATTGCCTGCTGCACATTGATGGGTTGGATTTATTGCTTCCCTAATTTCAACCCATGATGTGAATTTTACTGGGTTGCGTTAAAGAAAGTCTTAAATATTCTCTTTGTAGTAAGTGCTGGATAGCCTACAATTTATAGCTTGCACTTACTGTCGAATGAGACCGAGTGAATGTTCGATTATGGTATTAGCTTTTCCTTTATTCTGTACTATGTCGATGTTGTAGATATGCATCATTTATCACATTGGTTATTGTGTCTTTGTTTCCTTTATGGTTTTTCATTTTCTTTTTACTTGCTTAACAATAAAAAGTGATTTATTTTCCTAAGATTTGTTTAGATTGCTGAATGGCCGAACTTATATGAGGATTTGGCAGGAACTCTGTGCTTGCTGTGATTTTGGATGGTGATTTGATCTTGGAAGATGGTCCTGTCCTTAACTCTTACACTGATGGTGGTACAGAGGTTTGGCAAGGGAGCATGATAGGCAGTTAATTGTTATTGGGTATTGCTTGCTTCATATGAAGATCTTTGGGTTTTCTGACAGGATTTTATTTTGTATCGTTCGCTGTTATGTTCGTGTGAGTTTGTTATTTTCTAGTGTTGAGTCAGTTTTTTTTATTGAGTTTAGTAGTGAATTTTTATACCATTTTTTCTGGCGAGTTATGGCTTGTATGTAGTTTCAATGTATGCTACATATTGTATCAGGTCAAGTGGCAGATATTTGGCATGAATTCAATGTTGAATTTTTCCACCATTACACCTAGCAAAGGCTAGTAAAGACTCAAAATTAGAAATAATTTCTTACTAATTCTTACGTATTCTTAATTTGTCTGATTTTTCTAACTGGAAATATGTTATGCAGTTAACATATTTGAACATTAAAAAAGAAAACTAAAACGAGCTAAACGAGGTTGACCCAGCTGCGGGAGTTAATTCGCTTTCTCCTAACAGGGAGCTTCTTTCCGTATGATTTCAGCTAAGAAATTGCTTTATGTGCCATCGTTTACTCTTTCTTTTGAGTTACATGTTAATGACCCATCTTAAGTGGTCGACCTACGTTTAACGATCTTGGCTTATTGACCACTGTGCCAGGCACCACGGACCTCCGTTCCACTGTTTTGACGCCCCGAAGATGCTTGGTCAGGTACAAGTGCCCCAGCGGGTTATTTGCATTGCGTCAGCATACAACGACGGGATAGCTCGTTTCTGCAGACGTTATTTTAAACTATGACATATAACATAAGCGTATGGGGTGCTAACGTCTTGTTCCGTGGAAGACTCGGTATAGATATGTAGAGTGATCGTTGTGCTTGGTATTTGCCCAGGTACTGTGGACAGGAAAAGGGCATTGTGCTTTCTGAGGAAAAACAGCACATCAAGATAGTAGGCAGGGCATCCTTGGACGGCGGGTATCAAGATGTGGGGTGAGTTATTATCATGCATGTGTTGCCACTGACTCGGTTGTGATGTTTTAAAAGAAGCTCCGATCCAGTATTTAGCAAAAGGGAGCCACGCGGCATCATTTCCTTCTTGAAGCATTGTGAAAGTTAGTTTTAGCGTAAATGCTAAGCCTTGTCTGGTTTGGTTTTTGAGGTTCAGACCTCCCTCATTGAGGGGTTTAAAAAGGTTTTCCATCTTAATGAGGGGGTTAACTCCGATGACCAAAGAAAATCCGCGATGCGGGTTTCTTGAACAAAGATAAGATGAGTTTTGATTTGGTGTTGTGATAAGAATTTTGGTCTGCGCTCTTCTCGTGTACTAATTCAATTGGCATTAACCGTTGTTAAAGTAAAATCGCCCTGTGGTGGGACCACTGTCGACAATTGTGGCAGTAGATGCTGTGTTTTTGTCCGGTGTATCGGATCTCAAAGTTGTACTGGGCGGCTGTGCTGTCCGTTACCTTAATTGTGTCGGGTAGTTGTTGAAGTTGCGTACCAGAGTATCGACTAGGTGGATCAGATTTTGGGAGGGTTTGAGGCGAAGTAGAGAGTCTTGCGTTGTGCGAAAGATGAGACTTGTTTCCGACAAGAGATGGGTATATTGGAACTGCTTGTACTGATACTACATGAACTCAAAATTTCTACACTATTTATGCCAAATTCAAACATAATTAAATTGGAAGAAAATCTTGATAAAGCCCGAATATTTACATGGAAAGATAAAGACAGATGCTGGAAGACACATTACTTTAACACGATTAAGACGATACGATCACAGTACATATCTCAAGTAAAGCTGTAAACGATGAACGTCGTGATAAACACAGAACAACAAGATGATAAAATTCTAAGTCTAATGATAAACCACGCGGTAGAGAAATAGCACCCGAGGGGAGAAGACATGTGACTAGTAAACAACACCAAAATAGAGACATGAGCTGTAATCATAACTTATCTAGATGTTCCAAGATCCGCCACAGGGTTGTTCGTTAAGGTATACGCCCTTTTTCCGATGGACCGTCACATTAATGCCAGTCCCGTCTCCACCGAAGATGTTTGCCTGAACCCGGTTTGGTATTGTCGCCGTGGTTGGTGAGTTTTTTTGGCAGTGCTTCCTTTAGTTGTTCCGTTGTGCGAAAGCTGCCAACGCACACGTTACCTTGGGTGTCGTAACAGTTGTCACGTTGTTGTCAAGTATTATTCGCGCCTGTCGGAGGTCGGTGATAGCTTCAGCTTCAGTGTAGTTTTGGGGAACCCCACAAACTGCCCTCCTGTTGAGTCAGAGGATTGTGCCTTATTCATTGTGTACTGTTTATGAGTTTGTTTTGACACACACCGTGGCGCTGGAAGCTGCCGCTTAGGATGGCTTAATATGACCATCAGTTATGCGCATTCGTCACCGATGTCATATCGATACTGGATGTGTTTGCCCTTTTCCCCTGCAGTTACAGCAAGTTGCTCGTGATGACTGGCCTTTGTATAGGGTGGGAAAGGCGTGTTTCGCTGCCGGCCCTATCCAGCCAGATCTTGTCTGGGATGAAGTGATCCGTTTTCTTTTTCAGGTATTCTACCCGCCCGTCTTTATATGGCCGTATATGGCCTCCGAAGGGAATTCGGTCGAGATCTTATGAATAGAGACAGCCAAGTCTCTTTGTAGTATGGATGTTGTACTCATGCATAGTAAAACGCTCGGAGAGTGTTTCTGAAACTCTGCAACGGTTTCAGTGAAGCTATGGAACAGATTTCAAACGAATGTCGATTGAAAATCGCCACAACTTGGCACGAAACGCAAACTGACGCGCTGAGCGCTACGCCAAAAAGCGTCCTTCCCCGACGAGTTCCCAGCGGATCCTTTCTTCCTTTTTTAGGTTTCCGGTTATCCCGGCAGCACCAGCAACTAGGCTAGGCTGCCTTCATTTGGTATCATTTCGTTAGTATAAACTGCGTGATCCCCAGGTATCAAGATTAATAATTATTTACATGTGTGTAAGGGAAGGTGTTGTAGTGGATGAGTTACCGGGGATGGTAAAGTCGTCTTATCCACTTACACACAAAAAATGGTGATTTACCTCGATGATATATCGTCAAATTCAAAATTGCGTAAGAAGCTTCCACGTACGTCTCGAAGGGCCCCAGACATGAACAGATTATGCGTAGGGTATCGCACTTTTGCGAGGGAAAACCGAACCGAGATGTAACGCTCGTCCTCGCGGGGTAAGCGACGCCCGCGCCGGCGACGTACTAGTGGTGATGGAGGATGGTTCAAGAGTAAAGACACAAGCGAGAAATCTTCGCCACGAGGGTATGCTCTTCAAGTCGAACCTATCACGCTCGTGGTATAGTTGGGCAAGAGTAGATATGTCCAGGTCAAGGCTATCTTTACTGCTGTCCTAATCACCCCGCACAATTACTATAAAACTGGGGGCCTTCCGTCATGAAGCTGGTAGGCGAGGGTCCAAGTCAAGGGGGACAAAAATAAATCCCTCGTCGGAAAGCACATAAGAAAATAGATCGGAAAGAAGATTATTTTAACTACTCATAAACGCAATAAATTATAGAGCGACACGCAAAGGAGCCAAGCCATGCACATAATCAGCTATATACAAGGAAGTTACAGAAAACAAGCGCAGTGGCTACTCGGATGTTACTCCAATAGTAAGCACGTTTTCCATACAAAAACAAAGTAATTCCGAAAATATCTTAATCAATACAGAAATTAAAACGCGCATCAGTTTTCCATAAAGAATCTGAGGAAATCTGGGCAATATAGCAACGAAAATGCAGTCAAGATAGCAAGTAAAACGTTTGTGCCTAGAACTGTTTTTGCCTCACACCAGTAAGGAACAAAGACCAGCCAAGACTCAAAGCAAAGTTAATCAAGAACACAATTAACGCAATTTGATATCATACTATACCCAAAACCAAATTAAATAGAGTCAAAATCTTGAGAAAGAATCAGACATTCTGATAGTCTATATGATAGCACAATAATGAGAATCAATGGGAAGCCAGCCTATAAACATATTCCAGATGCGCTTTTTAAATGCACAAACAATGCCACATACAAAAATGTAAAATTCAAAAATTTCCTTCAAATAAAAGAAGGCAAGAGTTCACAAAAAATTTCAATTGCTTCAAAGCTGGTTCTTTTCCAGATCTTGGCGTTGTCATTTTGCAGAAGTTGTTGAGAAAAATGTTATCCAAAGCCTATGACCCATGACTGGTTCATGTCATGAGCGAAAAAGGCATACTTTATCATATATGCATATACCAGTCAACTACTTCCTGCACACAAAATCCTTCACAACATTAAATAATACTAAGCATATTTATGCCCTTTGATCAGCGCAACCAAGGACCTATCCATATTTCTGGTGGTGAAATCAAGTTTGCAAAAACAAATCATCTTCCATCAACTCCTTGTCTTTGCGAGCGACATAACCTGCTATATACACCAGCACCATAATGCATTCTCAAAAACAGAGGCTTCAACATCAGGCAAATCATGTTATACCTCACAACCACACTCGAAGGCAGCCACAACACATGGCCAGAAGACTGAACAAGATAAATCTCACAATGCAGACTATCAATTAGGGAGGCTTTGGAAATGTTTACCTTTTCAATAATTGGCTGGACAATTATTAAGTGCTCCCAGAGCCTTGTCTTACATTTCAGAACTCATACTCACGGCAGTCGATTGAAAATAACCCCAGCAATACATAATCATGTGATTGCTGTAGGAGTCCAGCATAATCGAACATCGTGGAACTGCGCCCAGTCTAGAATGGAGGGGTTTACCTTAGCGTTTTTCGTGGTGGAAGTCTGCCTCTGCGTCACGGGGTCCGAGTTGTTCGGGGAGTTTCTGCGTGAATACCGGAAAAGTAATAGATATGTCGCTCACATGGATGTCCCAGGTGATGTCATGATCTTGTATCTTCTTCAGCGCCGCTAAGCGGGCTTCTTTGGTGTTCTTTTATTCACATCAGAGTGCTCGCTTTCTTGAAGAACTGCGACTTGGAGAACTTGTGAGTGGCGTAGACGGCTTTAGCTATTTGGCCTCGGACCGACTTAAGCTCCTCCCATGGTCTGGGTGACACTTGCGTCGACTGAATCGAGCGTCTTTATTTCTTTGTCGTAGGTGGTGTAAAGCTGTGGTCTCTGTCGCTGTTCGTCTTTTTTAGCATCGCTGTCCTCGTCGTCAGTGCCTGAGTCGGTGATTGGTATTTCGCAAGCTGCTTTTAAGATCGGCTCGTCTGAGTCGGAATCGCGGTGTTGCCGTAGTCTTTGCATGCTTGCCTGTCACGTCCATGTCTTTGTCTTCGCTGTGTGTGTCGTGAGCGTTGTGCGTTGCGTTCGTGGCATCCTGGCCCATGTAGGTGGGGGTAGGATGGTAAGTCGTTGTGGTTACTGTAGGACACGAGCTGGTTTTATGGTCAGCCCATTGTTTGCAGTTGTAACAAAAAGTTTTAGGTTGTTGTCCTTTGATCGTGTCTCAAGGCCTTATGTGGTGCCATTGGCGTCGGTTATGGTAACTGTGTCCGGCAGTGGTCTTCTTGTTGCGGGTCATGATGTCGACTAGTCTTATGTGCGTCATAATGTTGTAGGGAACGTTGTTTAAGTCCAAGCCCTTTTTTCTGTGTGGTTACGCTAACGCCTGTCCCGTAGTCTTCGAAAATCTTCCCGATAACCCGATTGGGGATCTGGGGCTGGCAGCTGAGGACATTCACTCTGATGCTGGAATTGGTGTCGTTTGCCATGGTTATTGTCACCCCGTCGACCACGAAGGGTTTTGTGAGTGCTTCTTTAAGGTTAACGTTTACATTGGCGATATTTAGGGAGTCATCTTGCGCCATTCGTCGATTGGGGAGGTTTATATATGGCTGCGCGAGTGCTGCGATTTATGAAATGGTCCCGCCTATCGCATAAAGTAGCGCTTGCAAACGCGTATGTTGATGTCCAAAAGTGATAGGTATATCGCTCACCTGGATGTCCCAGGTGATGTCCTGATCTTGTATCTTCTTAACCGCCGCTCTTCTTAACCGCCGCTAAGCGGGCTACTTCGATGTCCTTCATGTTCCACATCAGAGTGCTCGCCGTCTTGTAAAATGGTGATTTTGAAAACTTGCGGGTGGCGTTGATGGCTTTGGCTATTTGGCCTCGGACCGACTTTAGCTCTCCCATGGTCTGGGTGACACTTGCGTCGACTGAATCGAGCATCTTTATTTCTTTGTCGTAGTTGGTGTAGAGCTGTGGTCTCTGTCGCTGTTCGTCTTCTTTCGCATCGCTGTCCTCGTCCTCAGTATCTGAGTCGGTGATTGTCAATGGCCTTTAATACAATACAATCAATACAATGGTCTTTTCATGTTCTTCAGGCAGTGTGTGGATTCCTCGATATGCCCGTGGTCGTCAAAGTTGGCGCAGTAGGTCATTGGGCATCGGTCAGTCGTGTGGCCGATGGTCTAGCAGTTGGAGTATGTTGCCCTTGATGGCTGAGCGGTACATTAAGTAGGAAAGCCATGTCGGGCTTCCTCTCCAATCCAGATTTCATCCGGCATAGAATGCGATTTCGTAAATATACGACTCATTTTCTTGTTTTGTAATTTCGATCCTCGAGGGGTTTGTACTGGCTTTCTACTCTTGTTACTTCCCCGTAATTCTTCATCGCCGTAAAAATGGCTTCGGAGCGGAATTCCGTCGGAACTTTGTAAACAGAGACTTCCTGGTCTCTTTCCATCATCGGTTCCATTATGATTAGTTTTCCTTTTATAATTCAGTTGCATGACACGATCTGCGGGACAAGATTGGTGGCCGTCGCTACTATATACCGAAGGCGGATGTCAGCGTCGTAACCGAAGGATTGGATGTTTTGGTTGGACCAGATTTTTTGACGTATCAGTTCTGAGGCCAGCTCTTGCTCAGTAATGAAGTTTGGTACTTTAAATACGATGATGGGTGGGTTGGACCAGGTTTCTTTGACTTGCTCTTCCAGGGCAAGCTTGGTGGTCGATGCGTACGACCGCTCCGTCGTTGCATTTAGGCCTGTGGTTGGTTTGAAATCGGTCATGCAGAACGTTCTTCGGTCTTGGGCCCGTCTTGGCTGTGGTGGGTGGTGGGTCGAGGGTTGGTTTCTAGGGCGTGTTCCGCTATTGGGTTTAGCCGATTGGGTGAAAGGGTTCTTGTAGGGTTGGCTTACAGTCTTACGTGGTTGCCTACGATATGAAAGCTTGTGCCATTCGACATAAGAAATACCGAAAAGCGCCTTGTTTAGAGTTACATGCCCTGTTTGGGGAACAGTGTGTGTGGGTTTAGAATGTGTGGGAAGCATTTCTGTACCCGAAGTGCGTTCTGTTGGCTAGTCTTCGTGCTTATCGCCTCGAACTGCTCTGGGACTAAATAAGCCCCATAAAAATTTGCCAAAATGTTTAGTTTTTCTTGGCTTCGTGTAGAGTAGTCTTTGTACTTTGTGACTACGGCTGCCTGTGCTTCTCTGACTAAATCTGCATGATGGATGTAAGAGGTGAAAGGATATACCACTGTAATTGAATTCGTGGGGTACATGAGCATGGGCAAGACTGAGCGGGGTTCATCAAACTTAAACCCATGCGCAAACTTCAGTAATGTTAAAAAAAGAAACTCATGCAACCATCTCGCATATGCAATCCATAATTCAATAAATCCAGTAAGTAGGTGCTAAGGTTCATTCTAAAGGGAATACAGGTTTGTTAGCAGTTACCCCCGGCAAGTTCGCCATTGCGTTTGGGGTGTTGTGGCGGCCGACACCCTTACCCGAAGGCTGGGAACCAACCAAGGACGTACGATGGAAGGAGCATATAAAATTCGACCTGATGCTGAAGGTAAGATAAAGCAGTAGTTAGGGTGCCAAGTCGGGCTCATGTTGTAAGAAACAGGCTGTTTTGCAAAAGGAATCGCGCCAATCCAGAGACAGAATTTCCATCCGGCGGCCGACGCACATACCTGCGGCCCCCAGACTGGGACTGCATGGTTGGTGAAGGAGGTGAAAGGATATACTACTATAGCTGGACTCGCGGGGTACATAAGCATGGGCAAGACTGAACGGGGGTTCAAAGTTCGACTTAAACCCATACGCAAGCTTCAACAATGTTAAAAAAAACTCATGCAAGCATCTCGCATATGCGAGCCATAAACCGATATATCTCCATAATTTGGGCAAACGTTCATTTAAAGGGAAATACAGGTTTGTCGGCAGTTACCCCCGACAAGTGAGCGCAAGCAATGCCGCCTTCAGCTTAGTATAAGTATGTCCAAAGAGGACCCAACTTCAAAAACTTCAATGTCTCTCATCATGTCGTTGTCAGGTTTCTGTAGGGCTGCAAGACGCACAACATTTGCATCCCTCATAGTCCAGTTTAGGAATCTGGCATGTAGGAAGAACGGACTCTTCGACATTTTGCGGGTTGCGTTCGCTCCCCCCGCGATGTGATCTGTCACCGTCTTGAGGGTCGGCTCCGTTCTCCGTCCATATGGCTGGGTCGTTACGTGCAGATGTGGTTTTCATGGTGACAATGGGCTCTACGGCATTATTTGTGTGAAAAGGTTTGGTTACCATGGAGAAAGTGGGCTCTACGGCGGTATCTAGCTATGCCATTGGTACTTCGGTTTCCATGGCAACGACTTGCGTCGATGTAGTGCTCTGCTTGTTTGTCGCTTCGGCTGAGGTGTTAGGTGAGTTTGAGGCGGCCCCAACATGTATTCTCGAAGTGTCAGGTCGGCCGCTGTCGACTTTTGCGTTCTTTTTCTTGCCACCCATTAAGCTGGGCGGTGGTGGCTGGGTGGCAGTTGGGTGGTCTTAACGTTTTGGTCGACTGTAATGGTGGACGTAACGCCAACCCAGAGGGGCAGCGTGTGAAGGGAGCACATGTCTCTGCAGAGAGTCTATAGCAGCTGCGTAAATGGTATGTATAAGTTGCTCAAGTGTGGGTCCCGAAAAGTTATGCACCACAATTAAGAATGAAGGCTCGACAGTAGAGCGCGTACCAACGGGCTACCAAAACTTCGAGTAGGTTGTATTCTCGCGTGTTGGGTTGTGGTCGTTCATCGTCCGCGGATCCCTCGTTGATGTCATCGTCGTCTGTCGGGAGTTCTCCGTCAGTACTGGAGTCGGTGACAGTCAGGTCGTCCTTTATGTCGATCTTTGCCGGTATGTCTTCGTCAGAGGTGTTCAGTGGGTGCGTTCGTTTGCGGCCGTCGACAGCCAGTCGGTCGGGCTGGTCGGGTTGCGTGATGGTCGCAGTGGCGGCTGCCTCAGCGTTTGGTTGTGTAGAAGTGGTTTGTTCTGGATGTGTATTGTCAACGGTAAGGTCCGTGTATACCTCTGTATATGGCATATCAGTCGTGGCACTGTGGTCTGTCATGCCTTCTACCATCGTTGGGTTTGTTGTGCAGCGGTGTACTGGGTACAGGATACGCGTGCACTTGTCGCAAGCTTGTAGTATTTGTCCGTTGTATCTGGTTTCTAATGTCCATTTTCATCCATTAGATGTAGTTACAGTGAAGAGGTTAGGTATAGGTTTAGTGTTGCGTCCTGTTATGTCGATCAGTCTAATGTGGGAGTTAACGGTGGACGTACGTCCTGTATTATCCGTAATTTTTCGTTTGTGTGTAGTTACCGTTACGGTCTTGCCATGACCGGCGAAGATTTTTTGTAAAAAGTCATTGTTGATTGACGGGTGCACGCGTAAGACGCTGACCCATAGTCTGTTGTCCGTGTCGGGTAATATGTGTATTTCTAGTCGTGCTGGTTTCAGTACGTGCAGGCCGAGGTCTCTGTACATTTCGGCCTGCGTCGAAAACGTTATAGTTCATTTGTTGCTCCGTTGTGTAGGTTTGTAGAAGTATACTACGTTGTCGTCCGTCCATATGTTTGCGTTTATCAGTTCCGTAACAAGCTCTGCTTCCGTCACGTCCGGGTTTGCGTAAAAGGAGGCTGTGGTAGTGTCATAGTCAAAGTCCTTGTCCTGTACGAAGTTTGGGATCGCGTTGCCATGGTGATGGGTAAGCAGTTTCGACGTGACCGCCGCGAAGGCCGGTTTGCCAGTCCGCATCGGGATGGTCGTCGTTCCGGAAGGTTTCCCCACCGTCACACATGTTGCAGGTTTGGCTGCCACCTCTGAAGCTATTTTTGCTCCATCGGCTTTCACCAGCCCCGCTTTACTTGGTTTGGGGCTAGCGGTACCACAAATCGTAACTTGTGGCCTGCTAGCCATCGGTTACCCCGCAGGTAACCTCTTTGCGAGAATATATATAAAGTGGTGTTGCTATGGCGACGCAGTGAAGCGACGCGATATAAGGATTCGTAATTTTCGCTATTTCAAGACAGCCCTCCGATCAAACCGATCTCAGCCTAAGCAAAGGAAGCGATGAGAACAGATACTACACTTGATCTTAGCCAAAAAGCCGAGAAGCGAAGATAAGACAGATACTTTTTTTTTAAGTTTCCGGCAAACCGGCAGCACCAGCCATAGGCTGGGCCGTTTTGATGAAAAACCGCAAAGTTCTGCACCACAATTATAGTAGAAAGTACGCAAATAGGGCTGTCTCTTCTCGAGAAGACTTTCATGTGGCGAGGCGCTTAAGAAAAGGCGCACTCACCTTGCAGTCCTCTGGTCTGCAGAATGTACTTCGCTCGAAGCTCCTTCCTCTTCGACATAAGAACAGATACAGATAAGAGAGATCCTTTTTTTTTTTTAGTTTTCCGGTTATCTCGGTAGCACCAGCAACTTGGCTACGCCGTATTCTTTGTGTAAAGTCACTGTTTTCGTAAAATGTCATGGAACCCCTGTGTGTGTGGTATTAAATATATATTTACATAGAGCGAGAGTGAAAGCGTGGGTGTGTTGCTATGGGTCCGGGGGTCCGAAATACACCGTCTCCAATATATCCATAAATAAGTCCCTCCGAACCTCCATGGGCGCCCCTGGTAAGAAGGGGTGGTTCTGCGAATGATCATCATCTAGCTCGCAGAGGAGCTCTACCACGAGGGTGAGCTCCCCAGCCTAGACGGCCTACGCCCACGCCCGCGGTTAGGTGGGTAGAGGTGAGAGATAACGTATGTATAAATAGTTTAATTGATTCTCCACGCTTTGGAAACCCGACGAGGTCGGGGGTTCTGCGAATGGTACGCGACGAGTCACAGAGAAGCCTGATCTGCTCAGACCGGCTCTCATGACTTCAAGTCGCCCGACGCCCCTATTCCACGCCGCGGTATAGAAATAGGTTGTAACTGTATTGATATGGGGTGCCTTTGCCACGTGGGTTAGCCCTTCCGGTGGAAAGGCATCAGGCTCCCGTCTAAGGCATAATGGAGATGGAGGAGATATTGCTAAGTATAGGTGTGTTGTTTTTAAGAGGTTTGGTTCTTGTGACTAGAGTGCTTCTCTGCGCGACGGGGTCCTGAGTGTTTCAGGGGGTTATGCGAATGACCTACGGCCTCGGGAGGAGCTGAGGTTTAGTGCCCGTGCGCTCTACTCCCGAGTCGGCCGACGCCCCTATCGCACACTGCATCAGAGACATCATATAACCGTACGTACGTATAGGCTCGTATATAAATGAAAATAAACGTGAAGCATGTATCATTGTTGGTCATTGGAGAGTTGGTCTCTGTGGCTGTCGGGTCTGTCGATCGTAGGGTACAAGTTTGCCTTGTGATCTGTCCACTGTCGGCAGTTATGGCAGTACGTGTGGCGAGTTTGTCCTGTATATCTGGTCTCAAGGTGATACTGCGCTCCAGCACTGTCAGTAATGGTAATTGTGTCAGGCAGTGGCTTTTCGTTTCGTGCCATTATGTCGACGAGGCGGATATGAGTTAAAATTGTGTAAGGTTGTCCGTTGAGGTCTAGTCCTTTCTTTCTGTGCGTCGTGACTGTTATGACCTTTCCGTAGTCAGCAAAGATGTTCGCAATGACCTTGTTAGGGATCTGCGGATGGCATCGCAGGACGCTAACTCTAACACCTTGAGTCGTGTCCGGAACGATGCATGTCTTGTCGCCGTAAATGGAGATTTGTTTCGTGATTGCGTCACGTATTGTTCAGTAGTTCGGAAACTGACGACGCAGACGCCGCGTTGATTATCTTTGTACAGGTTGACGACGTTGTTTGTTGTCATCACCCCCGCTTGCCGAAGATCTGTGATGGCTTCGGCTTCGGTGTATTGCGGTGGTACCGCGAATATTGCAGTTCGATTGGCTTCGAACATGTGGGCCTTGGACATGTTGTAGTTGATATGCTTCTGTCTGTCGTTGGACCCTGATGCGGTAGCGTAGGTTCGTTTTGCAGTGTACACTTGCTGTGAGGGGACAGGACCAATGTTTGAAGTGTTTGCCGGGACAGTGTCGATTTGTTGAGTATCTTTGTCTTGGGTTTTGCCGACTTTGCTGCGCCCTAGTGGTGGATGCTCGGTTGCCTTGTGGAGTGTTGTCATGGCAACGTCCCTACTGTCGATGGTGGTGTGTTCTTGTAGCTTTTCCATAGCAACGCTCGGCGCCGCCATGGCAACGGCGTTACTGGTCGAATTTCGCGATCGTTGTGGCTCCGCCGTAGCGACGCTGTGTATCCATGGCAACAGTGGTTTCGTAGGTTTTGTTGTCGGCTGTAGGTGTACTCGCCGGCGCTGTGGTGTCGACATCCGAGGAATCGACTGTAGTTTTGGAGCCATCGATCTTGCTCGACCGTTGTTTAGGTTCAGATTTTTGTGTATGTTCAGATTTTTGTGTATGGGGTCGCGGGGAAGACGCCCCGTTCTTCTTCTTCTGTCCCTTCATATCTGGAGGTCTCGAAGGTGTCGCTGACCCCGAGGGGCCGCGAGGAAAATGCAGTTCGCAGTTATTAAACAGTACCGGCGTTACCAAGAGACTTTTGATTAGCACGGTTAGTTCACAACAATCGTCAACTTTGTCACCACAAGTAAGGATGAAGTAACTTCAGGCTTTCTGAGTGAACTCGAAAAATACGGTGAGATGCGCTAAGGGTGCGCACTCACCTGGTAAGTCGTGTTCGTGTCAAAAAGAATTTGGGTTTGGAGCATTAGGTGGTCTGTAAAGGGAATGACAGCAAGGAAAGTATGTGAGGGGTTTAATTGCGTTTTACTCTCGTGATGATAGATTCGATCTATTCGCGATGCAATGGTTTTGTTGTTCCACGTGTAGCCCTGGTGTTGTTGTTGTTCATGTACCCAACAGTCTTGCAGCTTGAAGTGCCTGATGATTTTAGTAAGATTTTTGTGTCCTTTTTCGTGGTCACAGTGGGGGTTACCTGTTCGGTCCCGAGGGGCGTCCAGTACCATGTTGAAGTCCCCTGCCAGGATGACGTCGAGGTCGGGCTTCAGAGATTTGTAAAGTTGTGCAAAAAAAGATTCTCTTTTGTTGGGCTTATTTGGTCTGTAAATATTGGTAAGTTGAACTGGTTTGCTTTTGATTTTGGTTGTGATTGATATTATTCTTCCTGAATTGTCGGTGTATGTGTGTTGTATGGGTGTAGTTAAGTCATTATTAAAAAGAATAGCCACACCGCATGATAAAAACGTAGCAGAACACCAAAAGGAGTCGCACCCCGTCAAATCGCGCCACTCAGCGGCCCATTTTGTTGAGGTTGCAGGGGAGGAGTGTGTTTCTTGCAGGAATAAGATATGCGCATTACTTTTATGGAGGGTTGCAAATATGTGTTGTCGGGAGTCAGCGGTGTTGAGGCCGTTGACGTTTACCGTGGCGATATTTAGGGAGTCGTCTTGCGGCATTGGTCAATTGGAAAGGTTGTCATGTGGGTGCGTGAGTGCTGCGATTTATGAAAGGGCTCCACCTATCGCATACAGTAGCGCTTGCAACCGCGTATACTGAGGTCCAAAAATGTTAGGTATCTCGCTCACCTGGATGTCCCAGGTGATGTCCTGTTCTTGCATTTTCTTGAGCGTCGCTAACCGGGCTACTTCTATGTCTTTTAAGCTCCACATCAAAGCGCTGGCCTTCTTGAAAAACTGTGATTTTGAGAGCTTTCGGGTGGCGTTGACGGCTTTGGCTATTTTGCCTCGCACCGACTTTAGTTCTCCCATCAACTGTGTCGCACCTGCTTCAACTGTGTCCAGCAGCTGTATTTCTTTTTCATAGGTGTTGTAGAGGTGTGGTCTCTGTCGCCGTTCGTCTTCTCTAGCGTCGCTGTCATCGTCGTCAGTGTCTGAGTCCGTGATCGGTATTTCGCAGGCTGCTTTTAGAATCGGCTCGTCTGAGTCTGAGTCGCGGTGTTGCCTTGGTCGTTTCATGGGCTTGTCTGTGTCGACAGCCTTGTGCGCTTCGTTTGTAACACCCTGGCTCTTGTGGGTGGGGTTGGGACGGTCAGACGTTGTGGTCACAGTAGGACAGGAGCTGGTTTTGTGGTCTGCCCACTGTTTGCAGTTGTAGCAAAACGTTCTAGGTTTTTGTCCGTTGTATCGTGTCTCGAGTTCGTATGTGGTACCGTTTGCGTCAGTTATGGTAATCGTGTCTGGCAGTGGTCTGTCGTTTCGGGTCATGATGTCGACCAGTCTAATGTGTGTCATAATATTGTAGGGGACGTTGTTTAAGTCGAACCCTTTCTTTCTGTGCGTGGTCACGCTTACGCCTGTCCCGTAGTCCTCGAAGATCTTTGCAATTACCCGATTAGGGATTTGGGGGTGCATCTGAGGACGCTCACTCTGACTGCGGAGTTGGTATCGGGTGCCATTGTTTTCGTAACCCCGTCGACCACGAGGGGTTTTGTGAGTGCTTCTTTGAGGTCGTCTGCTGTTCGGAAACTGACAACGCAGACACCGCGTTGTGTGTCTTTATAACAGTTGACAATGTTGTTGTGCTTCATTATTCCAGATTGTCTCAGGTCGGTAATTGCCTCTTCTTCTCGGTAGTACACAGGGACCGCAAAGATGGCTGTGCGGTTCGTGTCGAACATCATCGTCTTGCTCATCCTGAACGTCACGTGATTGGGTTTAGTTTTGGTTTTGTCTTCTCGTGTGGTGTTGATAGCAGCAGCATATGATCTCTGGTTCATCTGTTTGTCGTTGTTCTGGTTCGCAGGTTAACTTTCTCGCGCAGGAGCGGATGTGGGTGTGACTTTTGTGAGTGTCTCGATGGCTACGACTTCGTGCGACTTCGTTGAGGTGGTGGCTGTGTCTTTCGCGGCATGATCGCCTGAATAGGCTTTGGGGGCGCTCGGCTCCGCCGTGGGTTGATAGATCGATATTGGTGTAGTGTCGGTTCGGCTTGTAGACGTTTCGGTGGTGGTCGAGCTTGTTTGCTGCGACTGTATCTGTGAAGGGGTTGTTGGCGCGTCTGTTGCCATGGTAACCGCGCTTGGTGACAAAGTATGTGCTAACTGGTCGGCGTGTTGTAATGTGGCGATGGTATCGTTAATTTCGACTGAAGGTCTTGGTGAGGTCTTGCCAGTTTTACCAGCCGACCCCTTCGCCTTCTGCTTTTTCATGTTCGTGTCCTGATCGTATTGACCTGTAGAAGTGTCGACAGCCTTGGCGGTGATCAAAGCCGCCACGTTTAACTTCTGGGCAGCTTGTGGTGGGCACCAGCTTGAGCCGCGGTCAAATTCTCAAGTGCCACGGGTGCTGATGGAAACACGCTGATTTGTGCACCACAAGTGTCGAAAAACTGGGTGTTGTACGTCTATGACTTCTTGAAAAGGGATTCTCGTGGCGAGGCGCTACAAAAGTGGCGCACTCACCTGGACGTCTGGTCGTCTGGTCTTCGGATTGCACTTCTCCGGAGCTCCTACTTCCACCAAATCCAAACGTGATAAGAGGGCAAGGCTACTGGAAAATGGACCGAGCGCTCCTAAAAAACGAACAATATAAGGAGAAAATTAAGGAATTTTTGAAAACCTGGGTCACAAAACGAGAATCATTTGAAGACGCCCTGTCCTGGTGGGAAGTAGCCAAAGCATCTATACAAACCATCTCAAAAGACATGGAAAGAAACCTCAAAAACAAAGACAAGGCATACATACACAATCTCACCAGGAAACTCAGACAGGCACAAGCAAAACCACACCCAAATCTTCACCTTATTTGGACGATAACCAAGAAAATCCAAGACTACTCCATCAAATGCAATACTAAAATTTTCGACAAAACCAAAACCAACGTCACCGAGAACAACGAAAAACCCACAGCATATTTTTTCAACCTGGAAAAAGACAGAAAAGCTAACATCACCATTACAGAACTTAGGGACACTGCAGGTCAGCTCGCTACAGAAACGCACACCATTTTAGATGTAGCCACCGACTTCTACCAAACACTCTATACAAAACAACCCACAAGTCCTACAGATCAAGACTGGCTACTGAATCACCTCAGTAAACACCTTACAACCGAACAACGACAACAGCTAGACGAGCCTATCACTGTGCAAGAGATGTTTTCTGCTATGACAAAAATGAAACCCAACAAGACACCAGGCGTCGACGGCATCCCCATGGAATTCTATTTCACTTTTTGGCCGGAAATTAAGGACATATTCAAAACCCTCGTCGACGAAATATACGATGTAAGAGCCCTCACAACATCGCAGTCAAACGCAATCCTCACACTACTCTTCAAGAAAAAAGGCGACCGAAATGA